>RJWK010030793.1:0-24559 GCA_004363435.1 Platanista minor | reverse complement strand
CCCGTCCTCGGCCCACACTCCCGTGTCATCCAGCGGTCCCCTCAGGGGGCCTTCCTGATGCCCCTTATCCTGCTGTTTCCTTTCATATCATTACTCAACATGAAATTACGCATTGTATCTGTTTCCTGTGGCAGCCACACAAATTACCACAAACTGGGGGACTGAAAACAATAGGAATTTCTACCCTCTCGGTTCCGGAGGCCAGAAATCTACACCCAGGTGTGGGCAGGGCAGCACTCTCCCAGAAGACTCGGGGGGAAGGTCTTCCCCGGGTCACCCGCCTCCCCGTGTTCCCGGCAACCCTGTCTTGTACGCAAACCAGGCCAGGTCTGCTACCATGCCACGTGGCCTCTGTGCGTGTGTGTCTGCATCCAAATCCCCCTCTTCTCACGGGGACACTGGCCATTGGGTCGGGGCCCGCTGTACTCTAGTGAGACCCCATCTTCACTGGATTACATCTGCAAAAGACCTAACCCTCAAATACGTTCGCATTCATCAGGGACTGGGGATTAGGATGTGGACACACCATTTGGGGGGACGTTATTCAACCCATAACGTTCATTTTTATCTGTGTTCATGCGACAAGGACCATATCTTGTTCGCCTAGAGCAGGGGACATTACACTTGCTAGGTGTTTGGTAAGGATGGGTGGCTGGGTGGGCGGATGGACGGGTGGATAAGTGGATGGATGGGTAGTTAGTGGATGGACGGGTGGATAAGTGGATGGACGGGTGGATAGTGAATGGACAGGTGGATAGTGGATGGATGGTTGGATTGTGGATGGAAGGATGGATGGACAGGTGGATAAGTGGATGGACAGGTGGATAAGTAGATGGACGGGTGGATAAGTAGATGGACGGGTGGATAAGTGGCTGGATGGGTGGATAGTGAATGGACGGGTGGATAAGGGATGAATGGTTGAATAGTGGATGGAAGGGTGGATGGACAGGTAGATAAGTGGATGGATGGTTGGATAAGTAGATGGACGGGTGGATAGTGAATGGACGGGTGGATAGTGGATGGATGGTTGGACAGTGGATGGATGGATGGGTGGTCAGATGCTGTTGGTAAATGCTAGTACATAGATTTCTGGGCAGTTTGATGGATGGATAGTGTAAGTAAAGCCACGTTTGCCATAGGTAAGTAATAAACTTTGGAGAAGAACCTAACTACATGACATTCATTTATAGCCACCTGTGGTAACTGAGAGAAAGATGGAGGTATTGTCATTCTCAAGAGAAACTCTGTGTATTTTTGTAAAAAGCTAAGGGAGAGTGGTGTGCCACATGAACTACCCTGGTTCCACTTAAACTTTCTGATTGTTGCTGCTTACAGAGGAGAAGCCAAACCAAAATGTCCTGAACAAGCAGCTCTCTCTCATGCAAGAGGCCTGTTGTGGACTCTGGGTACTAAAGAATTCTAAATGCCCCATTTCTTTAAGGCATGAATTGCAAAAGGTGTGGGCAGTTCCACTTTTACCAAGAATGCTAAAAACACCTTTTGTCAAATAAGTGCTCCCAACATGCTTTGCTTAGGCACCAGTAGCCTTTTAGATGATAAACGTGCCATCAAGGCACCTGCAACCCTGGAGCCCCCCAGGGCAGGAATGGCAGCACCTAGGGGAGATTGTGTGCCTGGCCCTGTTTGCTCGGGAAGGCCCAGTGCCAGATCTGGAGCACCTGAGACAATTCCCAGGGCCTCTGAGACACAGAGCCACTGCCAGGATGCTTGGGCCGGATGGGCTCTGCCTGAGGCAGTCCGGGGCCGTGTGGAGCTCCCTGGCGCCTGCGCACCCTGTGGATTTGATAGGAGACGGCCAGTTCCCCAGCCCGGGAAGAAAGCAGCATTGTCCGTGCCCCGCTTTGCACAGCCGTATTCATATCTCACTGTTGTTTGCAGATGTGGACCAGAACAATGGGACCCCCTTGCAGGACACAGCGGTGACAGACTCCAAGCGCACAGCGGGCCCAAAGAATGCCTGGCCAGATGCCAACCCAGCTGACCCCGGGGGCCGCCCCCATTTGATCCGCCTCTTTTCCCGAGATGCCCCAGGGAGGGAGGACAACACCTTCAAAGACCGTCCCTCAGAGTCAGACGAGCTCCAGACCATCCAAGAAGACAGCGCGGCTGCTCCCGAGGGCCTGGATGTGATGGCGGCTCAGAAGAGACCCTCCCAGAGATCAAAGTACCTGGCCTCGGCGAGCACCATGGACCACGCCAGGCACGGCTTCCTCCCCAGACACAGGGACACGGGCATCCTCGACTCCCTCGGCCGCTTCTTTGGCGCAGACAGGGGTGCACCCAAGCGGGGCTCAGGCAAGGTGAGCTCTGAGGAGTAGCTGCGCATGCAGGTCGTGCCTCCCAGGAAGTGTAAGCGGAAAAGGAAGGGAATCCGCAGGTGAACTCAGCCGTTAGAGGGAATACAGACAGCCTCCGTGCTGTCTGGGGAAATGTGTTGTCCTTGCTGGAGATGCTTACGGGCTCCTGGGAGGGGCCTGGGTCACTGCTTACGATTTTTCCACCCTCGCTCCCCTGCTCACCAGGGATGTGGTCAGGATGTGGTCCAGGAACGGAGAACATTCTGAATTCACATCTCCAGGGGTGGTGTGGACATGGGCACTGTGGTCTTTTGTGTCTTATGCTTGGGGGCTTTAGGGCTGACGTGGCTTCTGCTGCCCCCGCTTCGGGGCTCCACACTGGGCTACTGCCAACGTTTTCCTGGACTCAGTGCCGCTAGCTTCGTGTTGCTTTGCAACAATGATGTGATTGAGGACTTTGGAACAAACTTGAAATTTAAATTCGCCTTGAGCAGAAGTTCTCTCTTGTCTGAGTTGTTTAGGGAAATAAATGAGTGTGAGGGATTAAATGAGTGCGTCTATGAATCAAAACTGTATTAGTTTGTTATTCCATTCATTTGAATGTAGAATTTGTGAAGTTTCATTATTTAAATGTTCTGTAGATAAAAATGTATCACAGGAGAAAACTGCTCCTATCGTGGTCCGGTTTGTGAAAGTGGCTTCTGGACTAGATCGTGAATAGATCATCTGTGGCTGATGCTTCATTGAAAAGCTAATCCCCAAGTGGCATTCCGATAGCAAATACATTGCATGCGTGGCACCTGATTTTTAGAGCGTTGGATGGCTGGGTGATTTTAGAAGGAGTGAGGTTTTTCAGAAAAGCCCCTGGTTTATTGGGTGTGCTCACAAAACACCTAAGATGCAGCTTTACTTCTGGCTGTGCCCTCTGCTTATTCTGAAAGGCCCTTGGGAAGTTGTAAGGGTCTTTGAGCCGAGTGTGGAGCAGAGGCCCTTGTCATCGTGGTCCTATAACATCATCAACACTGGGGCACTGCGAGTTCAGGAGTTTCTCGAATTTGCTTTAGTCTCTAACTACAGTTCTTAAAATTACTGACGATCCTGAAATTGTTGGAGATAAACACAGATGTTAGCTGCGCCTTTTGTGTGGTGTTAAAGGAGCGTTGAGCTTTCGGGGACCTGCCGGGAGCTGAGATCTGTCACGTGACACTTGGCAGGACTTCCTGTGAATAACTCCATGTACCTTTTGTGCTTACAGAATTTATTTTCTGATTGGTTTCTTCAGTGTCCTGTACTTTGGGGCAGTCTTCCCTCACCCTGAAATGTGGGTAATCTGACCTATTTCTAATGCTGATTTCAATCCGAGATGCTTTATCAAGCACAGCTGTCAAACCACACCAGACCCTGACTGCCTAATCAAGTCTTGCTATTATGCAAAGCACCCCGTATGCATGCAGCGTCGACAGTTTTGAAACCTTAAACTATTCTGCTTAACCCAAAGAACAGGAAAAGTATATTTAAACTGTGCAGGAGAGATTAAGCAGCTGGATAGCATATATTACAAAACAAGCTTCATTTCGGTGGTAATGGGTTAAAATAAAATCATGAAAGCGTTTATGTCATTTTGTGACCTCATCTCAAAATGAATATATGTTAGACATACATGTTTTTCTTCCTTTATGTAAAAGTACAACCATGATTGCATCAAGTCTGATATTCTTCAACATTTTCAAAGAAAAGATTCCAGCCTCAGAAGTAGGTATCCACCTCACAAACTAGTCTTGCCAGGTTATCAAGGATTCAGAGAAATCAAAACCATTTTCACAGGATTTTTAAACACAAAAACAATGTTTAAATAATTGATTCAGAACTTTTGAAGTATCAGTTCTGTTCACTACTGGATGTTGAGTAAAGATTTTCGAATGAGCAGCCTTTTGCCCTTTGATGCCAAAGAAAGCCATTAGAGTTCGAATGCACAATCATATCTGTAGTTGCTTATTACAAACACAGGCTAGGGATACATTCCTGTCGTGTATCTTTGCTGAAAATATGCAGTGGGCCTTACTGGCAGTCTTGCTCAGCTCACCTATCTTACTGTGGATTCTTTGTTCACTTTTAAACACTGGAGGTGTAAGCATAATACACTCTACACCCAGTGACACACCCGCAATGGCCTAGAAGTCTGGGGTATTTACTGGTGTGGGCTTATTTTTTGGTTTTGATCTTATTTTTGCTTTGTTCTGTTTATAAATCAGGAGAGCCCTCATTGTATTAGGTGCTAGAAAGGTCCTTTGGATTGAAGCGTGTGAAACTGATGGGAGCCCTTGGCTCCCGGGAAAGGGGCTGTTTGTCGCCTGCCCCCCTCCTCCGAGGGCACGTGGGGTGGCCCCTGGGTAAGCAGCGGCAGCGCCCCTTGCCCTGGGAATGCACCAACACACCCACCCTCTGTGCGGCTGGGAGTTGACATCTGAGCAAAGCGCTCACAGATTCCTTGAGGTGGCATATTCTTTCGAGAGCCGTAAATGAAAAGTGCATTCACGAGACCATGCGCCTTTGTGGCAGGAAGAAAGAAAGGCGGAGTTGTTGCCTTTAAGAAGCACGTTTCCAAGTCCCTGGAACCTGGGGCCCTGTGAGGAATGGGCGGGTGGTCAGGACGGAGATGCCACTGTGTTTGGTCAGTTTTAGCGGGTGGAGGGGGTCCCCTAAGCTGCCCCACCTACCCACCCGTCAGACCCGCCGCTCCGGGGCCAGCGCTGTACCCTCAGGCTTAACAGCAACATCGTGACCCGTTAGCTTGGACAATAGCCAGGGTGGCCGCAGTGATGTGACACCCAGACAACCCCCAGTAGGGATGCAAGGGGACAGGCCTGTCTCACCGTCCTCTGCATCAGTCTACTTTCCTACAGGTGTTTTAAAGCAAGTTTCTGTACTGGTGGTTACACCAGTTTTCCTCTGTTGACTACAGTCAGAGCTGCATTTACAACCTGCTGCTCTCAGCATCCATCTGTCATCAGCATACAGCATGACATCCCTGCCTCTAATCTTGATTGTGTGGGATAAGAACGCTTGCTGTCATTCAGTGCCCTGGGGTATAAGCAGTCTTGCAAGTTAATCACAATGTTCTGTTTCCTGCCTTTTTTATCCACTGCATTTCAATTTCATTTAACACATTTTAGTTCTACGGTAACTTAACTCCTCACCGTTAACATGGCACCCTAATGTGAGAGATGTATTCTGTAATCCCCTGGGGAGGGTGACAGTTGGAGGTGACATGAAGGACACGGCAGGCAGCGTCTGAGCAGGGTACTCCACCCCGTGTGAGTCTAGCCCTGAAGTGGCGGGCCGGTGGAGCTTCACTTGCTCATTTTAGCCGAGAGTGTGTCCGCTCACGATGCAGCGATGCACGTAACATGGATCTCAGCTAACGTGAGTCTACGTGGCCACGACCCAGCCACTCAGTACATCAGTTTGCCAAGAGATTTGGCTAGACATCTTTCTAGAGAGAAATCCCTGTATGCTGGGTATATTGAGATTTCCTACAGGAATTCCTTCTGAAGTATCATTCCCCTGATCAATTATGAATCAATTATTGATCGGCTCCCAGCACTTTGCTGTGTCCTCCTGTGGTCTCACTCCTCCGCTGTCTTTTACCAGGCGAGAGATAAATCAGAATGGTATGCCCCTGTGTTGGCAGCGATTTTGCTGCGTCCTCTGAGTGAAACGTTTGTAGATTATGTTGATGTATTTAATGCTGATTGCCTTCTGGTGATTGTATTCTGATTTGATTTTGTGATGACCTTTTGCTTTTTATATATTTCTTCCTCTTTATGCATTTATTAAACATTTTAACAGACTAATTGCATGTGATTTGTTTAAGTTGTCTTTTTTGGTGACCCTCCCTTTACTAAGCACACGGTGTAACTGGTATTTTCATCACCTTCTGACACAGCAACCAACCAACAGGTGAGTCTGGGGGCCCGAGCACACCCTTCTGCACACAGTTTTCACGCCTCTGCTTTACACACAGACGTTCTGTTCTTTACTCTCCACTGGCAGTTCAGTATCCTGGTCTTTCTGTTAGGACTGTTCTCGTTCTGCCTGAGGTTTTTACTGTTTCTCTCAAAGCACCATCCTGTACACGTTGGGGGAAATGACTGTATTCTCCCCTATGCCTGGGACACGGGACCCTCAATAGCATTTACTGAGTGACTGAGCACAGGAAAGACGGCCCCCGCCTGGGCTCCCTGGGAGAGTACATACCAGGGGGTAGAAGAAACAGCAGAGAATCTGAACGTAGAGGCAGGCCGGCTCTTTTAAGGATGACAGTTAGTTTGTGAAACTGAGGGTAAGTTTGGGGGTCGCGGGTGAACTAGAAATAAGCGCAAAGACATGGAATTAATTTTGATCTGTCTTCCATTCGTCTGTGCCCGTATCCTGCCACCAGATCCTATCCTAACTCATCTCCTGTTAAACTCACTTCCATGTTATGGTGTTGCTTTCCATCATCGTTGATGTTCCTTTTGGTAGAAGGAACAGGTAGTTCTTACCGGTTGATGGAGAGCTTAGCTTGACATCTGAGGGAATATCTCATCATTAGGGGAAAAAAACACTCCCTCGATCTCTCGTGGAAATCACTAAGTGTGGATTTAGCATTCCAGAACTGGAGAAATCTCTTCTCACACTCTGGTTTGATAGGTTATCTTAGAGTTTTTCCATTATGGACATCACCACACTCTTAAGCACTCGGGAAGTGTCCTGCTCCATGAGAAACAGTAGAAGGCGGAGAGGGTGACACACGGCTTCTGGAAGAGGCCTTCCTGCCTTTTCTCCTCCTGCCCTGCGGGTGCTCCACTCCTTCTGCTGGAGATGCTCTCCCTTTTGATCCTGAGCCCAGCACGTCTGGACGCGAGGTGGAGAGCCTTCCTCTGCTCTCACACAGATGGAGAGAGCTGCAGGAGGGGCAAGCTGTCAGGGAGGCATCAGTGGGCCAGTCTGTCGCCCAGGGGGCCACCCCCATCTCAGAGCCGTGGGCCATCCCTGCCCCAGGCTGCGTGGCCAGCGCCCAGGAAGCCGGGGTGGCAGTAGAGGGGCCTTAACACCAGCCCCCAGAGCTGCCTGAAGATGTCGCAGAGAGATTGACCTCTTCATTAAGAAGGGATGTGGTCTTAAATAGAGGACTAGAAAATTCTTCTTTGCCTTTGGACCAAGTGTAGGCATGGACCACAGGCTATTTTTGAGGGGTTTCACCCTCAGTGGGGACAGCCTGGCCTCATCAAGGCAGAGAATCCACAGGCTTATCCACTGAGATGTGCTTCTAAATATGTACTCAGGGGTCTTATTTAAGTACCTAATACCATGCATTAAAGTCACCAGTACTTCTTGCTAGTATAGAAATAGCCTCTCCCATGTGGAGAAAATTGATTGTGAGGTGCACAGCTAAGTACACACTCACCACGGATTTGCCTCTGGAAACCCTAGTGTGTTCACTTTACAGTAATATTTCTAGAATGCGTTAATATTTTCCTGTGTCATAACTGCTGCTCATTTCCACGCATAACCAACTGTTAACCTGGTTTTTAAAAATCCATTTCATCTGTAGCCAATATAAGACATCCCTTGAAACCTATTACACTGATTTCATCTCTTGACCCGTATGAGGCGCGCTCGCTCGCTCGCTCGCTCTCTCTCTCTCTCTCTCTCTCTCTCCTCTCTCTCTTCTCTCTCTCTTTCTCTCTTGCCATTTTGCTATGGCAGGTCAAAAGAGAGGAACTTCTTGCAGGCCCCTTACCTTGGTCCTGTAATAATATTCTCTCCACCACATCCCTTAACGTTGGTTGGTTCGGCAGAAACTGTCTCGTAGCCAATAGAATAGGGAAAGCGCGCTCAGTTAGGAGCAAATACTATTTAGGAAGATTTATAACACTAGAGTTCAGGCTCGTTCACAGCTCATGAAGGAACTTCAGGTCCCTATTAATATTAAGCTCCTAAATGCCACCAACAGCAAAGAAGAATGGCCATGAGAACGCATAACTCCAAGTGGTCGGCTAGGATGCCTTCTGAGCGCTCTGTTGCTCTTGAAGTGATTCCCTTTTACTCTGGAGCAAACTGAGAGGACCCAACTGTGAGAGCCACAGTTAACCCCACAGCGCAGGAAAGACTTCTACTTGTAAATCCAGAGCAGAAGCTAACACACTTGCTCTAAAAGAAAAATAAAATAAAATAAAACCCCACAGAGTGTAAAATCTATTCCATTACAGACTCGGAAAAGCCCTTTCAGCTCTTCACATGAAGCTGTCTTGGAAATCTTTCATGTCTGGTGCCGGCAACATTTTTAAGGAAATTTGGTCACATAATGAACTATAGGCCCCCAGAATAGACTCCGGGACATAATTATTCCCTAAACCTTTCTCCTTGTTCCTCTCTCTCTGTCGTCCTTCCTTCTACCCGCGAGCCCTCAGGGGCTGTCCCCTACCATCTTCCCTCCCCGTGTCCCCTGAGCCCCGGCCATTGGCTGGTCCATCCTCCATCCCCCTCATGTGCCTCATCCTCTAATCTTCACCCTCCGCTCGCCGCCCGCCCTCCTCCCCGCCGCCAGGAGCTCACCCGCTGGAGGACGTGGACTCAGTGGCCGCTCTGTCCCTCTGGCAGGTCCCGTGGCTCAAGCAGAGCGGGAGCCCTCTGCCCCCTCATGCCCGCAGCCCGCCCGGGCTGTGCAACGTGCACCAGGTAAGACGGCTCCGCCCGGCGGCCACGGCCATACCGCGGGGACGGCGCATGCGCTGCCGGGGCCGGCGCATGCGCTGCCGAGGCCTCGCTCCCACCGCGGGAGCCTTGGCAAGTCATGTTTGTCAGACTGAGCAGGGCGGCTCCTGAGGGGAAGCGAGCGGAAAACGTGCAAAGACGGAAGGGGGGTCCTCGCGAGGGATGTGCTGCCTCGACTGGGGCTCCCGCCCAGACGGAGGTGGGACCAGGCTGCGGACAAGCTCCTGAAGCGAGCCTGGCCCCCGAGGTGGCCGGCAGCCGTGGCCTTGACCCGCCTGTGGTCCCGTCTCCTCGGAAAACCGGCGCTTAACGGACACGGAGCGCCCGCCGAGCACGAGGTGAGTGAGCTCTTCCAGGCGCCAGCCCCGCTGAGCTTCCCTGGGGGAGGACTTTCTTCCCGGCTGCCCCTCGGAGCTCGTAGGGACAGCCACGTGGACGGCGGGCTGGGGCGACCCCGGGGGAGGCGCGCGACCAGCCCGGGTCAGACTCAGCTCGCGGGGGGCACGGCCCCGCCCAGACCTCTGCTCTCGGAACGCAGCAGGCGCTGTGCCCGGGCATCGACCGGCCTTTCCAACCTGGGAAAGCGCAGGAGGTTGAAACCACGTGGCACGCGACAGGAAAGCTAGTTCTGGCTGAGCCCCGAGGGTGAGGATGGGGCCCCAGGGGTCTCGCTTGTGGATCTTCCTCTTCAAACGAAGCAGAGGGGGCCAGGGGAGCGGGACCCAGGCAGCCGGGAGCTGTGCCCGCAGCTGAGACCCACCGCGGAGCCCTCCGCCCCGCACGGGACGCTGTGACCACAGGGGCCCGCGGGACCCGCTGGTCCCAGGGGAGGAGCGGATCCATACGACGTAAAGGGTCGGCTCCCGCACGTCTGTCCGGGGGAGGCTGGCAGAGCGGCCGCAGAGCTCAGGGCCTGACCCCGTAGGACCTGGCCATGGGAGCGGTGCCGGGGCCGCTGGCTGCCGGGAGGGACTTGACGTCAAGCCCCCTGGGGTGGGCAGGGGCGCATCTCCAGGTGACAGCTGCAGGGGGGCTGGAGAGGTGCTGCCGCCGAGCCTGGGTTTCACAGGAATCGTGTTCAGTTGTGACCGTCGTGCTCACCGGTGCAGAGGGCCCCTCGGTGGCTCCTTATCAAAGCAAACAGCCTCACCCCCGGGGAGGTCGAGGGGGCCCCGTCCCCCTGGAGGCACATAACCTCTGGGGCCCTTGGGCCTTGGCCTGGTCCAGACTCAGCCTCGAGGAAGCCAGGGCTGGGCCCCAGAGGCCTTCTGGGGGGCCCTGGGCTCCCAGGCCGAGCGCGGGGAGCTGGGGCGGACGCTCACTGTTTCCTGGTAGCAGGGATGCGGGCGGCAGGTGGGGAGGACAGAGGCCCCGACAGGGACCCACGTGCTCCTTGCGCCCTGAAGCCACCGGGACCCCCGTCCTCTCCTCCGCGGGACACGTCGCCATCAGAAAGCAGGCCCGCTCCACCAAGAGGCAGAGACATTGCCAGAAATCCCAGATGCAGTGCAGAGCGGGGAGGGCCAGAGGCCAGGGCTTTGGCATTTGGGGATGTTAAGAAACTTACAGCAGAATTATTTTTCTCTGTTGGTGGAAAAAAGAGCAGCAGCCCTGCCCTCCACAGCTTCATCCCAGACAGACCTCTGTGCCCGCATGTACAAACCTGGCCAGAGATGCACGAGTTCCACACAGCAGCCCCAGGGACGCAGCATGGGGGCCGGGCGTCTGCGGCCTCCAGTTACGGGCCTTTGCCTTTGCTGTTTGTTCACTATGTCTTCCTCCAGCACGCTGGATTCTTCAGTATTTCAAGAAAGACCTTATGTTTCTCGGAGCGTTAACAGCCTCGGACACGGGAAAGCACTGAAGGGCCAGGTGGCACGAAGTGGTTTCAAAATATGACAAAGGGCACGCGGAGTAGGCTTGCGGAGGGGACAGGAGCCACGGGGTGAGGCCACGGCCAAAGGGCTGACGCAGGGGCTGGGGATGGTGGTGCAGGACCACCGGGTGGCTCGGGACCGGAAGCTTCCTCCTTCCCCTGTGGTTCAGAAACTTAAAGTCGGTGAGCGACGTCAGGCTGGCATCCTGCACCCGGACCTCCTCCTCTCTGTCTGTCTGTCTCTCTGAACAAACACACCAGGAAGGGTGAGAGAGCCCCACCTACTACACGTCAAGGAACAAGTGGGCTCAGCACTGTGGCTGCGCTTCCAGGACTGGGTCCCCTGCGAGGAATCCCTTGATTCCAGGAGCCTGAACACTTCTCTTGATTCTGACACAGGGCTGACCTTGAGGGCTGGAAGAGGACCACGGAAGTTGGGAAGCCCAAGGCCACGCATAAAATAATATTTGAGGACCCAAAAGCAAGTTGGGAAAGCACGAATTCCAAGGCAGAATCAAGGAGCAAATATACAACAGGGAAGACAGCTCCGTGGGGAGATAGGCAGAGCCTTTTCTCTGGTTTCTCCATCATGTCACCCTGGCTTCGCACGGCTGGGCCTCTGGAAGCTGCATGACCCAGAGCGCCTGGCGCCTGCGGATGGAAGAAGCTGTAAAGGTGCCCAGGGCGGGGAGCGTGGAGCAAGTGCCTCGCCCAAGTAATCCCCGTCCCACCCACACCTGCATGTCTGGGCCCTGGAGATGCAGGAGGAACAGAGGGGGAAGCCCCTGTTCCCACGCCCGTCAGCTGCTCTCACTGGCTTCCTTAAGGCCCTCTGCCTGCATCCCACAGACCCTGGGAACGGGTCCTCGCGGCCTGGAGGGGACACTGCCTGGACGCCCGGCCCGGGAGGTGCCCAGAGGTTTGTCCAGAGCTGCCCTGCCCGCTGTGACCCCCCGGCCAACCATCGCCAGGATGCTCGGGGGTTAAGGAGTCGGACTCTTAGCCCCTGAAAGAGCGCAGGGTAAGGATGGAGACACGCATGGTAGGTCTGAGTCCACTGCTCAGCTCCGTATGTCTGCTCTGAGCCTCCTTTCCTGGCCTGAAAAGCACACCAACATCAGAAATAACCATCTGTCCTGCCGACACCCCGGGCCCTGGTGCTGATGGAGAGGAACATCCAGAAGCTGCCAGCGCCTCGAGGGTGCATCAGGCCTGCTTCCCGCAGGGACCCTGCGAGGCCGCCCCAGCTCTGGCCGTCAGCTCCTGGGTTCCTGCCCTCAGGCCTCAGTTTCCTCACCCAGAAAGCAAAGGGGTCAGAGTCAGTGACTGCAAACATCTCTCTGAAGACTGAGATTCCATGGTTATTTCCTCAAGTCTCCAGGAACCTCTCGTAAGCCCAGCCCTGCCAACCCCGAGGTGCTCGGGATGACTCCGTGCCTTAGGCTTGTGGGCTCTTGTTCTGCTCCTGGGAAGCACAGCCCCCAGACCCCAGGCATCACTCACATGGAAAGCCTTCCAGAGGCTTCCCTCATACTTAGCTGTCAGGTTTTCTCAATCGATTTCTTCATGATGCCCAAGCAAATGGCTCTGACCAGAGCTGGGTGGTTTTGATGGGCCGTGGAGGTCTGGCCGTGGGGACCCACAGCAGAGCAAGTGGGACCCTGCCCACCTGGGCAGAGGCCAACTGGCGGTTGTGGGTCGGGACCCCTCCTGGGGGGCCGTGGTCTACTCCCCCCACCCCCAACGGGCTGCCCCCCCAGTGCAGCTGCGCCCGGGCCTGTGGCCTTCACTTGCAGGAAAGCCTGTTGCAACTTGGCTTTTCTTCCAAAATAATCTTCCAGACTCTGCATCCCTTAAACCATTTGCTGTCATTCTGCACAAGGAGACTACTGAATTCTAAGCCAAGCAAAGGCATCCAGGCCATTGTTTGGTTTACGCCTTTGCTGAGCTGTTAGTTTGACGTTTATGCTGGGAAGTCTTCTGCGTACTTTAGACACATTGAGGTCTTTAAAAACGGTTGCCTGGGAGCAAGGAAAAGAGTCGGAGCGGTTAAAGCCGACATCTAACCTGTCCTCCCACCGTTTTGGAAGGAGACGCGGGAGGCCTCCAAACCCACGTTCAGGAGCGTCGCTGTCAGCACCAGCCCAGACGCCCTGAGTTCGGGAAATGGCAGTGAGCCTTCCCTGCAGGGACGACAAACCCAGGCCTCCCTCCGGCTGTGAGCTCTCCAGGGCTGCCCGAGACGAGGAGGGAGGAGCTGCCTTATGGGACAAGGGAGGGTGGCCTGGGCACCGCAGAGGGAGCCTCACGTCCCTGGCGGGATGGACCAGGGGCAGCCGCGCATCCTGTCTGGACGAGAAGACGGAGCTGTGGGTGGAAAACACAACGGTCTGCGGCATCCTCGCCGACGTGGCCGCAGCTCCCAGCTCTGGCCAGGCCCTTGTCCACTGCACTGCCTCCGCTTCCACCATCCTGGCCCGCTCACCCGGGTGAGAGCGGAGGCCAGGCCTCGGAGCCCCGCCCGAGTTTAAACCCCCTCGGGGGCCACGTAGCCACCACACGCTCACTGAACAAGCGGACGCGCCGGCTGTGACATGTGACACCGACTTCCTGTGTGCCGGTGTCCAGGGTGACCTCATGACCACATCCCAGGTTTCGTTCTGTCCTTGCCAGGAGGCCTCTGACCCGGATCTTTGGACAGCCGTCCCGGGGAGGCAAAGCAGAGGAGGAGGCCGGGGGCTTCGGTTTCCTCATTTCCGGTGAAACATCACAGAGGAAACCAGAAGCCTCCATGCTTCCCACAGCCCGCTGCCTTCGGGTTCACAGGCTGCTAAGAGGGTAAACTCTCCAGCTTGGAAACCGGCCCCTGTAATCACGAGCCAGGCAACAGCCCCAGCTGAGCGGAGGACCAGGGACAACCCACACCTCCGCACAGACCTCGCCCCGGCAGCCTTCTCCCATGCCAGTATCTGAGAAGAAACGTGTCATCAGAACAGGTCACCGAAAATCTCCACCTCAACGAAGGTCTGCCTGTGAATCTCTCCCGTAACTGAGAAAAGCCCGCTGCTGATACTGCATGGCTTTCTCTAAAGAAAGAAAAAGCCCACGGCTTTAATTAAACTCCTTTGAGTCAATGATCCAGGAACAAACATATTCTTAAACTTGCCAAGGGCAAAAACGTAGGGCAAAACTGCATAGGTCATTCAGACAGAAAAGAATTCTCTCCAGATTGCAAAATCTAAATGCCTTGACCTTGCCAGAAAAAATCTAATGCTCTCTTTTGAGGCGTATTAGAAGCTGTTTGACCAGAAATGGAGCAATTGCGTCCCCTGAAAAGCATATTTACACAAAACTAGGAGCGTGCCCAAAAGGCCCAAGATAACCTCGTGATCCAGTGGTTTCTGGGAACGGCCAGAGAGCATCGTGCGGTCAGGGTGTGGGGATTAAAACACGCCGTGTTCATCAAGACCAGCTCTGAAAGGGGGAAACTCATAGCTCGAAGAGTTTCCAGCCAGATGTGTCATGTCTTCCACAGACCTGGGACCTTTGGGTCACATGCTCTAGTCCAGAGTACTTATTTTACTGGCAACTAGCTCAGCACCTGGGCCAGTCGCCACAGGGACTTAAAGCTGCCACAACCCGTCCTTCCAAAGGGCTACAGAGAGGTAGGAGGACAGACAGGGCAGCCACGGATAAGGGTCATTTAGCACAAGATACGCTGCTGCCTCTTTCAGGAAGTCCTTAAAGAGGAAAAGTCACTGAAACAAGATTTCTGAAGGCGGTGAAGGATTTCTGTAAACCATCGAAAGAAGTGTGAAGCAAGAGGAAAAAGGCAGAAAAAGTATATCCGTTCCATAGTGAACTACGTGTCGTGGTTCTTAAATATAAAGAAAACAATACAGAAGAAGCATATTTGGTTTTCTTACCCCTTTCACAAGGAAAAAAATGATTTTATTGATCCCAAGTCTTACTCTGCTGCTCTCCCTTATTGTCGGCAGTTCAGAAAAAAAGAGTGACACCGTTACAGTCTGTGGTTCCAAGCAGGTTAAAGAGATGAACTGCTTAGCTGCCTGGATCTGGGTTTCTTGAGGGTGCCACAAAATCAAAGATTTCTCCGGCAGAAAAAAGGAGAATGCAAGTTCCTCTGCTCCCCGTGTCTCTGGACCACTGGTGAAACCATCTACTACAGGCGTGTATCCTTAATGCCACGTGGCGGATATGTGCACAATTCTGTCATGTTCAACCTGTAAGTTGAAGGATTAAGTATCAAAGATGTTTGTTCGTTGGATGCCTGGTTAGTCGGATGCTTTTAACCACATGAACAAAATAGAACGTCGCAGACAGTACAGTCTGCTTGGATTGAGGCAAAACTTTTCCATTGAAAGTGGGAGCTGATCAAGCCCCAGTTTTAATTACGTAGAACTGCATCCTTCCAAATAACAATGAACCTGAAAAATCTCACCTCTCTCACTAGACGTGCTGCGCATTTGTCGTATCCAGTTACCATTATTCACCAAGATAAGTAGGAACTCGTTTTCTAGGAGAGCAGTGATTGCAGCTTTCCCAGTTCTCTAGATATTAACTGACATCTCCGATTGACACCCCCGAGAGACACTAATCTGTTTTGCTTATATCTGAGCGCAGTCTTGTCTCTAGCGCGCCGCACCTGCACAGCTTAACAGGAGGTAAGTCTGCAGACTTGGAAGAAGTTCTTCTCCCTTCGCTTTGGCCACGTGGCTGGCCCGTGATTTCTCCACCTGCTGCAAGCACTCGCTTTGGGACATTCCTTCTTGTGCACGTGGAATCCACAGGAATCTCAGATGACGCAGCAGATTAAAACATGGAGCTGGGGCTGAAGGGAGACCGCAGGCCCTTCGCTTAACCCCTTTGAGTATCCACTTCCATGTCTGCAAAAAGAGGCGGCCACACAGAGCAACATTTCTGGTCTGTGACCAGCCGGGGTGAAAATAATAATGCATCCACCCTGTGTTTTCAAAGCAAGTAGGACCGCTTTCTTTGCTCCTTTTTTTATATTGGATCCTCCTAGGGACACAGGGAGAAACGTGCGTTCCTGGAACTTGTATGACTGACTTGACTAAGAAAGTGCCAGTAAGGAAATGGTCACTGCTTTTAGCCACTGGATGACCATCTGGACATATTTGAGACAGATCCACAGAGAGGCCACTCCGGCTGTGTCATTCTGACATGGCACCAGGACTTCTCAATGAGTGAGACGGGCTGCACAGGGCCTTGGCCGCCTCAGGTTTCCCTTCACAGGGTTAGGAGTTTGCTGATGGGCCAGACCCGGGACACCTCGGAGGTACCTGTAGCCACAGACCCCGATGGATGGTGGGTTGAGGTGCCCTGGCATGAGGGTACCTGCGTCAGTCACCTCCGTGAAAATGCTCGATTTCAAGTTGAAAAAGGGCAGCAGTTTCCAAATAGCAGCTCCACACAGAGCTCGTGTCTGTTCACATCACATAGAAAAGATGGAGCAGGCATTACCAACACTAGTTATCAGACGCACATTGTCTTTGAAGGACCAGTTTCTCCCAAACTAGCACACAGTAAGACAGAGTAACAGCGCAGGAAGAGAACATGCTTCCTGTTAATGCCTGCGACCTGAGGGAAGCCGGAACACAGTTATGATATTTAAAAGACGTTCTCATCTTGTAACGAACCTCAGATCATCACACTGGCTTTTAAAGTACCAGGGGGAGAGATGGTCCCATACCAGGCTCGTAGTCTCCTGTGTAGCTACTGTAAGCCATGAGTCTACACCTGGGCGGTCCTCAGATGCTTTTCTTTACGCTTGTGTATCTAATGATGTTATTCTCCTGGTCCCTCCTTTGCACTCATCCAATGTCATTCATCCAGAGGAGAGAGGCAAGCAAACTAAAGCCTGGGCAGAGAGAGGGGAGACTGCCTGGGCTCATAGGGTCCAACAGGGAGCACACGGGTGCCTCTCAGGTGCAGAGCCCGGGAGGGGTGGACGCAGAGGGGGGAAGCGCCCCAGAGCCATGGATTCACTCTGACTTCCATCATTGGCCTTCTGATGGTGGATTCAGGAAAGAGTTTAAATTCCTCTCACAGACAAGAAATAAAACAAGCCCTAGAACTCTTTTTTTTCCCCCTAAGCACAAAACCCCAGGCACAGTGAATACTAATTTTTTCAAGAGGCAGCGTTTTCTTCTGCGAGGGACTGACTCTGTCCATTTGCTTCTAATCAAATGCAAATGATAATGCCGGCAAATGCCTCAACTCTTATTTGCATAAGACAGCCGCTAGAGTCAAGGGAATGAACCTTTACCCAATCTGATGACCACTGATCTTCAGATGTGTCAGGCGAAAACCAATCCCGTTATTACTTGCAAGTTTAAGCTCTCCAGCAAATTGGAAAAACAGTTATAAAATCCTTCCCGTTATCTGGAGACGGGACTGGAAAGCAGCCGGGAAGCCAAGTGCACGGGCCCCCCCTGCTGGTAAACGACATTATCACAAGTGGAGGGAAAATTAATCACAATTTTTCAAAACCAGTACAATGAAACAGGCTAATGGAAAAAGCAGTTTATGTTAAAAATTCATGAAATGGTTGTCCTTTATCCCATGGCTTTCCTCCCGTAGTGTTTAAATTTTTTTAGCATAATGTTATTTGCCACCGAGAAGTTTATTGTTTTGTTAATCCTGATGCCAAAAAAGAGTAACACGTCAGTGCCACGTAACCCTGCGCGTGCTGTGATCACGTGCCGAGGCCCGTACGCGACTCACGTGTTCACGTGTGCAGACAACCAGGTCTCCATGTGGTTCATCAGAGTGTGAACCAGGTCACCCCTAAGAGGTGGGATTTCTTCTACAAATTTCTTGTTATTTGAAATCCCTATGTAATTAAGCACTATTTTTCTAAACAACTTGAGTTTTCATTTTTAAAAAACTGGACTAATTTTCTAATTTCACTTGTCCTAAATATTCAGCTCCACGTATTTTGGAGATAGCGTGTTAACGTCCTAACCTCAGGTGTAGACTGGCCTGTGGGGCGGGTCCGGCCCCGTTTCCTTTTCTGATTGCTCACGCTCAGAGGGGTGACCGCTACCCGCCCCGCCCCGGCTTCGGGGTGTCCGGTTCCGATTTTCCGGTAGCACTGACCCTCGAATTCCTCCTTTGCCTTGTAATCACTTACAAATAGATGAGCTACTTGGATCAGGATAGACATGCACAAAGAGACACCATTCCTGGCAAATAACTGTAAAATGTGAACGGCTGTGGCCCTTCTATCCTTTCTGAACACAGATAAGAAGGGCTGCATCGGAGAATCACTAACCCTTCCTGAGTTAGGGAGCTGAGTCCAGGGGGCTCCTTAAAGGGAAACTTGTGTGTCCCAGGATCTGGGGGCAGGGGCTGGGGACACAGGGGTGGAGGGAGGAGATGCAGGCAGGGGACTGACCACGGCTCTGGGGGTGTCGGCAGCCTCACCCGTGCCCCGTCCTCCCCCCACTGGGGTCACCTTGGCACCCGCCGTCATCCCCCTTCCCCTGCGGCCCCTTCCCTCCCCAGACTGTTTCCTCCAGGACAGAAACGGACCCCCTTGTTTACAGTGAGGCATGGAAATAAGTACCCACTCCCTATAAATTGTGAAATACAACAAATAAGCCAAAACCCACTGTTTTTAAGTACCCTGCCACTCCTGCCAGGGGCTCCCACCACTGCCCGGGAGACAAAGGCTGGCCTTGCTCTGACCGTGAACGGAGCATCAACAGCAGAGATGTCCTGCATGGCCGGAGCCTCCCCGCCCGGCACCCCTCAAGTTGGGTGTGGACCCCTTTCCTCAGTGCAGGCCGGCCTTCGATATGGCCTCAGAGTCATGACCCCCTCCCCCCACCATGCTCCTTCAAAGAATAAAGGATGTTCTTCAGGCTGTGGGGAAGGAAGCTGGGAGCCTGCCTCCCCTCAGCCACCTGTCGGAGGCCGGACCACATCAGCATCACAGGGTCCGAGTCAGAGCAGGTGACTCAGCACAAGAGCCAAAGTGTGGAAACAACCCAGGTGTCCCATCAGTGAATGAATGGGTGAACAAAATGTGGCTTACACAGGCAATGGGATGTGACCCGGCCTTAACGGGAAAGAAATTCTGACCCAAGCTACAGCATGGGTGAACCCTGAGGACATTACACCAGTGAAAGAAGCCAGTTGCCATGGGACAAACACTGTGTGATTCCACTTGTATGGGGTCCCCTGAGCTGTCAGATTCATAGAGGGAGCAGGATGGGGCTCTCCAGAGGCCGCAGCAGCGGATGGGGAGTTTGTGTCTACCGGGTACAGTCTCAGTTTGGGAAGATGGAAAAGTTCTGGAGGTGGATGGTGTAATGGATACACAACATTGTAAATGTACTTAAGGCCACTGAACTGCACACTTAATGACGGCAAAACGGTAGATTTCACGTTACATGTGTTCTACCACAATAAAAAAAAAATTTAGGGTGACAGATACAGCACTCCCCTCCCCTGCCACTGTTTAGAGGTTTAATCACCATGACAACCAGGGAGCGTTTCTTAGTTCCTCTCCCTGTGCTCACCACATAACTTTTTAGTGACTCATAAATAAACAGATTAAGCAGCAGCCCTGGAGTCTTAGGAAACGCCCTAATACATAAACCTAGCTGGAGAATTATCTTTCTTTCCTTGGCTGCTACTCAGAGGTGGCCTCTTAGTAAAAGTTGAGAGCTAAAAATTCTCTCAGCGAGTCTCTGTTTCAACCTCGTGCTTTCACATGTGAGGAAACAGAAGCCCCAGCGCTTGGCGTGCTCTGTTCGCAGGGGTTTTTGTGTCAGGACCAGAGCCCTCCAGCCCCCAGAGGCTTGCTCTTTCCAGGAGGCCCCAGTAGAAAGAGGGCTTCTTTGTTCCTTGGTCCACTTCTATTTGCTGAACCAAACTGCCAGAAGCTTTGGGGAATCAAGTAGAAGTTTTTCTTTTTTCCTCCAAAAACTTAAAATCCAGCTGGAGACCTGGAGACGTAAGATGGATGTAGGGAGGAGTCCAGACTCACCTACGCGGAGATCTCCAACCAGGAAATTCACAGAACGACATAATGTTGCCATCACCAACTTTGGGCCAAATAATGATAGACCGTGTCAAATAGACTTATTTTATAAATTAACATACAGTAAAATTGGGTTGTTTCTGGTGTACACGTCTGTGAATTTTAACACGTGTGGTTTCATGTGGCTGCTACCACAATAAGGGTACATCACCCCAAAACCTCCCTCCCACTTCACACCACACGCTTCCCTCCCCCATTCCTGACCCCTGACAACCACTGCTCTGGTCACCCTCCCTGTAGTGTACTCTTTTGAAGAAAGTCACATGTATGAGATCATACTGTATGAAACCTTTTTGGAATGGCTTCTTTCACTCAGTATAATGCCTTGGAGATGCCTCTGAGTTGTTGCTCCTTTTTACTACTGCATAGTATTCTGTTGCATGGACATACCACAGTTTGTTTATCCCTTTACTCAGTGACGAACATTTGGGTTGTTTGCAGAGTTGGTGATTATGAATTGAGCTGCTATAAACATTCATATAGAGGTTTTTCTGTGATCATAAGTATTCATTTAAGATTCAAATTATTTCCGTCAAAAGATTGGAGACCAATATATTCATTACAAAAATCACTTCCAAAAATATGTAGTTTTTCTTTTATCATTCAAAGCAGGAAGTGGGATTGCTGGATCATATGGTAAGTATTGATACATGGTTAGCATTATAATAACTGTCAAATTGTTTTCCAGAGTGAGGGTACCATTTTGCGTCCCCATCAGCAAAGCATGAGAGTTCCAGTTGCACTGCATCCTAGTCAGCACTTAGTACTGTCAGTATCCTTTATTTTAGCCATTCTAATAGGGGTGTAGTGGTGTCTCCTGATGGTTTTGATTTGCATCTTACTAACAGCTAATGATGCTGGGCATCTTTTCATGTGCTTATTTGCGTTCTTCTCATTCTCTGCAGTGAAGTGTTTAGTCAAGGGTTTTGTCCAATTTTTTAACCTTGTTGTATGTTTTTTTATCATTGATTCTTGAGAGTTCTTTACAAGAAGGACTTGTGGTTTCAAGTCTTTTGTCATATATATGATTGGAAATATTCTCTCCATCTGTAGTTTGTATTTTCATCCTCTTAAAGTGTCTTTTGCAAAACAAAAGTTTTAAATATTGATCAGGTTCAGTTTATCAATTTTGTTTCTTTTATGGATCATGCTTTTGGTGTCAGGTCTATAAACTTATTGGCTACCCTCACGTCATGAAGGTTTCCTTCTATTTTCTCCTGTTTTCTTCTAAAACTCTATACTTTTGCAGTGTAGATAGAGATCCATGATCCATTTGGGGTTAATTTTTGTATATGGTGTGACTTTGGATTGAGGTTCATGTTTCTGGATATGGGTGTCCAGTGGTTCCAATACCATATGTTGAAAAGACTATGCTTTCTCCATTGAATTGTCTTTGCACCTTTGTCAGAAATCACCTGGTCCTATTTGTGTGGGTCTGTTTTTGGACTCTACTGTGTTCCATTGAACTATGTGTCTACCCCTCCTCCAGTATGACACTGCCTATAGCTACGTAGGAAATCTTTAAATCAAGTGATGCGGTTCCTCTGATTTTATTCTTCTTTTTCACAGTTGTTTGGCTCTTTGGGTTACATATAGTTTCAAGGTTAGTTTTTCTATATCTAAACAAAATCCTGCTAGGATTCTGAGTGGTGGAGCATTACATCTGTAGATCAGTTTGGGAAGAATTGCCATCTTTGTTTTTTTGTTTGTTTGTTTGTTTGCGGTACACGGGCCTCTCACTGTTGTGGCCTCACCCGTCGCGGAGCACAGGCTCCGGACGCGCAGGCTCAGTGGCCATGGCTCACGGGCCCAGCCGCTCCGCGACATGTGGGATCTTCCCGGACCGGGACACGAACCCGCGTCCCCTGCATCGGCAGGCGGACTCTCAACCACTGCGCCACCAGGGAAGCCCCAAGAATTGCCATCTTTACTATTCATGGTCTTCTGACACATGAAGATAGTATGTCTCTCCATTTAAGTCTTCTTTGATTTTCTTCCACCAGCATTTTCTAGTTTTTAGCATAAAGATCCTATACATGCTTTACTAAGTTTATAACTAATATTTTGTTTCTCTGATGCTATTACATATGGTAGTGCTTTTAAATTTGGGGTTTTTTAACTGTCCATTGCTAATATATAGAAATATGATTGACTAAATGTTCTTTCAGCAGCAGACCATTGCAACTATAACAATATAGTTATAACTCCATATTGAATTATCTGTGACAACTTATAGCCAAAATTCCAAGTCAGGGTCCTAGTTCAGTCACTCTTCAATGCATATGTTACAAAAGGATTCCATGATGATTGTTCTATTTACTTAAGATCTATTGCATGTGTTGGGCTCTGTATTAAACTGTCGATGCATTAATTCAACAGTTAATGCTCATTGCATGCTTAGTTCTGTGCCGAGGGCCATAAATACACTAATTGACTTTTTCATGAACAGTTCTGACCCCAGCTTCTGAGAGGTAGAACACAACTTACCAACTTCATGTGTTCCTTAAAAGATTTAAATTACTTTTCCCTCAAAAGATTGGCGACCAATGTATTCATCATAAAAATCACCAAAATATATGCTCTTTCTTTTAGCTTTCAAAGCTGGTATGCATGATAAACATGTGAAACATTATTATTATCTACACAGTACTTCATTAACTATGTCACAGCATAAATAAGTTTTAATAATATCAGAACTGCATAGAGGACTGAACGTTCATTTATTTAAAAACCTTTTTGTAGGGCTTCCCTGGTGGCGCAGTGGTTGAGAGTCCGCCTGCCGATGCAGGGGACACGGGTTCGTGTCCCGGTCCGGGAAGATCCCACATGCCGCGGAGCAGCTGGGCCCGTGAGCCATGGCCGCTGAGCCTGCGCGTCCGGAGCCTATGCTCCGCAACGGGAGAGGCCACAACCGTGAGAGGCCCGCGTACCGCAAAAAAACAAAAAAAGACAAAAAAAAAAAAAAAAAAACCCCACCTTTTTGTAAAGTTTAAGACATTTTTCTAGTTTAATCACAGAATGGGTGAATCAAAGTGCACGATGTTTCTGTGACTCAAAATCCAACACAGCCTGCAGAAAAAATGGTATATAAAAACAAAAGTAAAGGGACTTCTCCAGTGGTCCAGTGGTTAAGACTCTGCGCTTCCACTGCAGGGGGCCTGGGTTCGATCCCTGGTCAGGGAACTAAGATCCCACATGCCGTGCAGTGTGGCCAAAAACAAAAAAACAAACCCAAAGTCAAGGCAAATTGTACTAAGTTCTGAGCTGCTTTCATTATTTTTGGCTATTAGGGTGGTATCTAATAAATAACTTCACTTGGCAGATACATTAGACACAAAGATATTTTTCTTAAAATAAGTAATTTAAACAGTTTCCTAGCTCATCTGTTTTCTTTTTTCATTCTTAATTTTATACTCTCTTTTATTGGAGAAGAATGTGTAAGGTGGGCCAGCTGTGACCGAATCTGATTGGTCTGTGAGCTCAGAAAGGCGCTGGCTGAGAGACGACATAGCACAAAGAGAACCCGATTATTTATGTTCTGGCAACCCCAGCAGAAAGAATAAGAGTAAGAAGGACGGGGGAGGGGTGGTCACCAGTTCCTGAAATGCTCCAGCTTCCCCTCGAGGTTGACGTCTTCAAGTTCAAACGCGCCTGGCGCCCACTCCTGCCCACGCCATCGTACCTGCATCATAACTCAGTCCTCCGGGCTTCCTCTGTGGGGAGCCAGAATCCTGTGAGGCCCTGGCCCGGTGGAGGAGGAGGGAGGCTCAGCCCATGGCCACCGGGCCTCCGCTCCTCCCTCTGCCCTTCTGGGAGGCTGTGACTGTGCCACACGGAAAACAGATCACGTGCTGAGCCAGCCCAGGTGAGCTGAGAAAGCTGTGCCCTGCAGAGGCCGCAGGAAGGGCACTGCAGACAGCAGAACGCGCAGCCGGGGCGTCGGGAGGTTGGGTGTCGGGCAGCGGGGGGGGAAGCCTGGGAGAGGCAGGGAGCCACAGGGAAGTGGGAGGGGGCCTTGGCTCCAGTCAGGACCCGCAGAAGGATGGACTCGGAGCTCGAAGGCTGAGCAGGGCACGAAAAGTCACAGGGAAGCCGGAGGCCTGGAGGGCACGTGGGCATTTCGTTCAAAGGACATCGAGGTGGCTGGTCTACTCAGAGCCAAGACAAGGTCTCAGCAAGTGGAGAAAACCTGGCCATGCCTTATGGTGCCAGGTCTCGGGGGCCCCCTGGCTGGAGAAAAGATGTTCGGTTTGTGAAGCAGGCGCAGGGAACCGTTGTGGGGAAGGAGAGGAGGAGAGCATCCTTTGCAAACCCGCCTGGGCTGGAGAGGGAGGGGCCCGATCAGGGCTACCCCAGCCTTGGCCTTAATGTCAATGTGGGGAGAGGACAAATGTAAGGAATTTTAAAGAAAAACCTACAAGGTTTGGGAACTGAGTCAGTGGGGGAAATAGAGCAGAGAAGGGGGCCAGGGTGACTGCAGGGCTTCAGCCCTGGTGGATGGGGGTAGGAGGG
>RJWK010030792.1:0-24559 GCA_004363435.1 Platanista minor | reverse complement strand
TAGGGTTGCTTGCCTTCTGGGGTTTCTGCCGTAAGCTGTTATAAGAGGCTTTTGGGCTGGAGGTTCATGGTTCTCATACGACATTGTCGGTCGGGGACTTGCTGACTCTGTCACCGTATCCACTGCCTGGGAAGCTAGGATTCGCTCCGTCACTGCTTCTTCCGTTTTCTCGTGCGTTGGGTGGGTGGGTGGGGTTGGGGTGGTTAGCTGTTGTTTGCTGGAGCTGCAGGTGCCTCCTGTTGTGATGGAGCAGAGATCTTTCTAAGTGGCTGGTGGACTTGGCTTGCCTTGCAGACTGGTTAGGGGTCCATACTAACGGTCCAGCCGTTGTCTCTGCCAGATGGGCAGTTTGCTCATGTGACATTTAGGAGGCAATGAGTCCCATGAGATGGCGGCTTGCTATCGGCTTGCGGCTTGCGTCTGACCTCACAGCCAACATGGGTGGGGACCTCGGTGCCCTGAGATTGCATTTGTGGTATTATTTGGGGGAATAATAATTTTCCTCTCTCTGGGTCAGGAGATGTGTATTCTGGACCACTGTATCCTAGAACACTAAATTCGCTTGAAGTCACTTCTTCTTTTCCGTGCCGATATAGGACATCCTTCCAGAGCGGAAAGTTCCTGCATCAATTGCAGGAACCTTGAGTTTTAGTTTTGTTTGTTTGCTTTGTTTTATTGCAGTCTAGTTGATTAACAACGTTGTGTTTCAGGCGTACAGTGAAGTGATTCAGTTATACGCATATATATTTTTTTCAGATTATTTTCTCTTATCGGTTATTACAATGTACTGAATATAGTTCCCTGTGCTATGCAGTAGGTCCTTGTTGGTTATCTATTTTATATATAGTAGTGTGTATTTGTTAATCCCAAACTTCTAATTTATCCCTCACTCCTTCCCCTTTGGTAACCACAAGTTTGTTTTCTGTGTCCACGAGTCTGTTTCTGTTTTGTAAATAAGTTCATTTGTATCATTTTCATAGGTTCCACATATAAGTGATATCATATGATATTTGTCTTTCTCTGTCTGACTTACTTCACTTAGTATGGTAATCTCTAAGTCTATCCATGTTGCTGCCAATGGCATAATTTCATTCTTTTTTATGGCTGAGTAATATTCCGTTGTATATACGGACCACATCTTCTTTATCCGTTCATCTTCCTGTGGGCACTTACGTTGCTTCCATGTCCTGGCTCTCATGAAAAGTGCTGCTGTGAACATTGGGGTACGTGTGTCTTTTCTTATTATGCTTTCCTCCAGATATATGCCCAGGAGTGGGATTGCTGCGTCACATGGTAGCTCTATTTTTAGTTTTTTAAGGACCCTCCATACTGTTTCCATAGTGGCTGTACCAATTTACATCACCACCCACAGTGTAAGAGGGTTCCCTGTATTCAGCAGCTATGCAGTTGTTCATAGTGATACACTACTAACACAGAGAGAACAGCCTCAATCCAGAAAACAAGTAGCAAACACTATGTGGAAATCATAGCCCTTTGCCTCTGCTACTCTCCCTCCGGAGAAATTTCCAGACTTTAAAAGACTTTTTGTGCTTTCTCCTGTACTTCCAACACTTGAAATCAAAGAATAAAAAGTAGTGAATTGATAATGAAATTATCACAGTCAAACCAACCCTGAAGAAAACATAAAGATAAAAACGGGGTTGGGGGGGAATGGTATTGGAAAGATAGTGTAGACCTTAGTATATCTCAGACATGATTTTTGGAGAAAAGATAGATGTTCTCGGGCTTCCCTGGTGGCGCAGTGGTTGAGGGTCCGCCTGCCGATGCAGGGGACGCGGGTTCGTGTCCCGGTCCGGGAAGATCCCTCGCGCCGCGGAGCGGCTGGGCCCGTGAGCCATGGCCGCTGAGCCTGTGCGTCCGGAGCCTGTGCTCCGCAACGGGAGAGGCCACAACAGTGAGAGGCCCGTGTATGCAAAAAAATAAAAAAATAAATAAACAGCATATAGCAGGGTCTTGCTGTTTCATCAGCCTGACAATCTGTCTTTTAACTGGAGCATTTAGTCTATTTTCATACAATGTAATGTTTGATGTGGTTGCATTTCAGTGGGCCAGGTTGACATTTATTTTGTGTTTGGTCCATCTGTTCTTTTTTTCACTGTTGCTTCTTTTCCACATTCTTCTGTGTTTTAGTATACTGTTGGTACTTTAACTGTTTATTATTTTTAGACATTTCTATTTTTTTGGTAGTTATTCCATTGATTACAATATCCCTCTTAGATGCTTATTTAACCTTTATAAAAACTGTATATCTGAATCACTTTGCTGTACCCTGAACGTAACATAACATTGTAAATCAACTATACTTCAATTAAAAAAAAAAAAAAAGAAGATGTGATAGATTGGTCAATGAAGGCTTTTAAATCAGAGTCCAGTAATGACAGATGGATTTTAGAAAGGGCATCTTGGTGGCCTTACAGCATACAGGAATTAGACGGGCAAAAGGCACAAGAGGTGGCTCGTTCATTCTAACAAATGTCCCAGATTAATGTAAGATACTAACAATAACAGAAGCTGGGTGTATAGGGTAGACTGGGCTTATCTGTACTATTTTACTATTTTTAGTAAATCTAAAATTATTGAAAAATGAAAATAGTAATATTTCTTTATAAACAGAGGTAGGAAGATACTGGGGGCAAATATCACAGAAGTCACAGGAAGAGAGAATTTAAGAGTAGGTAGAAACCACCTTTGTAAATAATTGCAGATGAATCAAGCCAGTAAGGGACGGACTTTAGGTTTTAGTAAGAAAAAGTTCATTAAGGACCGTTGTGAAACCAGTTAAAAGAGATTCTGAGATTGTTTTTAAAAGCAAAATATCACTAAAAAAATAGAACTGAAAAGCAATTTTCCATCCCCTCTATGTTGACAACAATATTTTATATTATCTTATTTTATTTTATTCTTATTTTTTTCATTTTTGGCCGCATGGTGTGGCACGTGGGATCCTAGTTCCCCAACCAGGGATCGAACCCAGATCCCGCGCCCCCTGCACTGGAAGTGTGGAGTCTTAACCCCTGGACTGCCAGGGAAGTCCCTCAATGATATTTTAAGTGTTTTAAGTACTTAAATTCTTGTTGAGAGACCTAGTATAGTATCGTATTTCTGAGTTTTGAGACATTTCAAGTGAATGGTTATTAAGTTTTAAAGATATACCAAAATATAATTTCAATATAGTTTTCCTTTAAAAGTCATTCCCCCAAATTCAATAGTCATGGGGTTACTAAAGTTCCTTTTGTCACAAAGGCTGCTTCTTTATGAATGGCTGTTAATAGCCCCATCTACCTAAATTATTTTAAATAGCAGATTCCTCTAGCCTTAGTACTTAGTACCTTTAGTACTTAGTACTTAGTACCTTTACATTTGTATGATGTAATTTAAAGAAATGAGAAAATGTCAGAGGTTGCCAAATTAGCAGTTATGTGCCTTGATCTTGAACCCAAGAGTTGTATATCTAATTTTTCATTCAGTTCGTCATGGGCAGTTAGGTGAGTATGTTAAAGCTAACTTCAGAGGCAAGATGGGATTTCAGCTTGCATTTTCTGACTGCAGGTCGATGAATTTCTGAGGCGGATGGATCATGTCACAGGGGGAAGATTGGTGACTGTAGCAAGATGGTGTTTCTCACCCAGGTTCAATTTTCAGGGGCTGTGTGTTCTTTCAGGGCTAACTTAATTATTCCAAGGACTGGTTTCTTCATCAACCCTGAGGGTATACATAAAAACAGATCCAACTAGTAAGCAGATTACACTGGTACTGCAATTGCTGAGGATTGGAATTACTGTTTTTGTTGTATTTTTCATAAACACACACTCCCATGCACCTGTACACCTGACTCCAAATTCACTGCCCTCACCATCCTAGGTAACGTGGGAAGAGTAGGTACATGGAAAACCAGTTCACAGTTATTTGTCACCAGAGTCATGTAGGGTTGGGCTGAGCCTCCCTGGGTAGATAAACCATAGCTGGAAAATAATCCTTTGGAGAGAATGAAGTTTATCTGGACACCTCCATGGAAAGCACTGCCTATTGAAGGGGGCTGGGCTTCTGTAATCTTCTTGGGCTGCTTGGGCAAGAGTTGGTCGTGTGGGTCCACATAAAGGGTGACTGCCGTGAGCCCTGCTTCTTCCTAGTTGGTCCCACAATAACAGATGCCCGCCTTGTTGTTAGGTAATCATCTGGGGAATCCACAAAATTTATTTAGGAGAGATTCTTGATGCGGACAGCTTCAATTTTTATATCACCCATGTGGGTTAAAAACAAACCTTCCAAATACAGTAAGTCCCCTACATATGAACCTTCAAGTTGTGAACTTTCAAAGGCGCAAACGTGCATTTGCATGTGCAATCATGTAAGTTAGTTCACGTGTCTGGCATACACTGTCACATGTGTGCATCCTCTACAAGTGGTTGTGCTTTTGTGTACCGTACAGTACTGTACAGTAGTACAGTATCTTTATTTCAAGCCCAGGATGTCCGGAAGCAAGCGTAAAAGCAGCGGTGCTGTAGCTGGTACTGCTAAGAAGTGCCAGCTGTTGTACTGGACTACGGTACTTTTCAAGGTACTGTACTGTAAGATTAAAAATGTTTTCTTTATTTTTTTGTGTTTGTTTTTATGTAGTATTGGTGTGAAAAGTATTATAAACCTATTATAGTACAATACTATAGATTACGTTAGTTGGGTACCTAGTCTAACTTCGTTGGACTTACAAACAAATTGGACTTACGAATGTGCTCCTGGAACTCGTTCGTATGTAGGGGACTTACTGTATCTTTTTGGGAAAATGTCATATATCGAACCACTCATTCTGTGTGTCTCAACCTCTTTAAATCACCTGTGTAGTCACCTCAAGAGAGGTCATAATCCCAACTGTGATTTTTCCCTGTCATAAAATAGGGGAGTGTCTGGGAATGGTGCTTCCCACCATTCTTTCCAAGACTAAATTTCACTGATTTCAATGCCTTATATAGGTCTGTAATACATCCTTCTATGTTTGGTAGGCTACCACATTTATTTCAATTTTACTAATTTCCATGAACCACTTTGTGTCAAAACAAAGTTACTATTAGATTTTTCAGATTGATGTTGCTATAAATCTTTCAGTTTATCTCCACTCACACGCCAGACTGTAGCTTATCAGTCCATACCTCTACAGGTAAGCTCTTCAAACCTACAACAGTACCTTCATCAATGAAACAGGGAAGGAAGAAGTAGGACAAAAATATCCTTTGCCTAAAACATTAAGAATTGTTTCAACAGACTATTAGGTATAAAATAAGCTACAAAAATATACTCTACAACACAGAATATAACCAACATTTTATAATAATTGTAAATGGAGTATACTGTTTAAAAATTGCAAATCGCAATATTGCACACCTCTAATTTATATAATATTGTACATGAACTACACTTAAAACAAAATTCTTTCAAGCTTTCCACATTTCCATAACTAGTTCTTGGGATATATATGTAGGCTGTGTGTTTTATAGCCTATAGAAATACTTAGAACACTTTGTTCTGATGGCAATTTTCCCTTAGGTTATTTGGAGGTATTTTGAGACTATTTGGGAAGATTTCTACCCTTTTCAGGACAAGAGGAAGTCAAATAAATTTTGTCAAATGTGGATGTATCAAATAATACGAGCTTGGTACCTGGACAGGTATGAATATATATACAGGCTCCAACACTATACAGTAGGGCATCCTGATTAATATCTTGCAGCCTGTGTCCACATCTATAAAAAGAAGATACTATCAAATTTTCAAAATCATCACATTAATTAAATAGGAAAGCTCTTGTGATAGCCTTAAAGAAATAGAGATTAAACTCAAAAACACTTTTTCTCTATTCCTTAGCTTTAATGAATGAATGACAGTGTTCGAATTAGAAAAAAAAACAAAAACACCACAACTATTTACATATTACAAAAGATAGCAAGAATAAAGCAAGGTTGGAAATAGAAAGTAATGTTGAAATGTTTGCTAAAATTCTGCTTGATAAATGTCTCCCTTTTTCCTTTGGAAGGAAATGTACTTTCATTTGAGAAAATTTGGAATACGAAAGACAAAAAGAGTCAGAAACCTTACTCCTCCAAAATTCCAACCTAAATCAATGATGAAAGTCAATGAAGATAACTAATCATCTTGTTCTGTAATGTAACTTTCTCTGTGCATTGGGAAATGAATAAAAACAAGGAACTATAGTCATTTATAAGAATTTCAGGAATTTAAAATTTTGGTGCTTTATTTATTCATTCATTCATTCATTCATTCATTCATTTATGGCTGCGTTGGGTCTTCGTTGCTGCGTGCGGGCTTTCTCTTGTTGAGGTGAGCGGGGGCTACTGTTTGTTGCGGTGCGCGGGCTTCTCATCGCAGTAGATTCTCCTGATACTGAGCACGGGCTCTAGTCACGCGGGCTTCAGTAGTTGTGGCACACAGACTCAGTAGTTGTGGCTCGTGGGCTCTCGAGCACAGGCTCAGTAGTTGTGGCGCACAGACTTAGTTACTCCGCGGCATGTGGGATCTTCCCAGACCAGGGCTCAAACCCGTGTCCCCTGCATTGGCAGGTGGATTCTTAACCACTGTGCCACCAGGGAAGCCCTGTCAATGTATATTTAGGGAAAGAAAAATGTCCCTAGTTTTTTCAGGACCTTTAGTATAAGCATACAGATAAACGAATGCCTATCAAGAGCCTACCATGATTTACTGAGATGATTATCAGCACCTGTTTTGAAATATGAAAGTAAGGCCATTCCATAGTGATAGCAGATGATTTGGCAGCCAGAACTTTTATCAGCTGACAGGAGAGCTCCAGAGAACCTAAAATAATATGACAAGAGACAGACTGTAATTACAATCTATGCAAGATCACTGCTTAACTAAAGAGACGATGGTATAAACAGTGGAAATAGTAGAGGGAAAAAAAATAGATAAAGCCTTGCAGCTACTACTCAGGGGTAGTTGGATAGGACACTTTCAGCAGTGAAACTGAACCTTTTATAATGGAACGGTGGGATTTAATATATAATTACTATCTCTGAAAGCAGTAACGTGAAAAACAATGAATACAACCAAACACAGGAAATAATGAGAAGACTGTAGGATGCAGCCATAACAGCAACCTAGAGCTTTTGGAGAGTAACCCAGATACAAGATCACCAGGAGACACAATTTTGACATCTCTTGAGTAGAATGTGAAATTCTTCAAAAGTAGAACTATGTAGCCCTCATGTCTACATAGTGTTTTCTGACTAGGATTAACAATGTCTGGTGTCAGAAATCCAGTCAATTCCTATCCCAAAAGAGAAGAGAAATATAGAAAAGCTAAAAATCAGATGAAGAAAACGCCCTAGGAAAAAAATATTATAGGAAGAAACACCACACTTAAAACTAACACGTTATCAAAGTAAGTGTAATGTGATCCTGGGAGCAACAGGAACGAAAAGACAAATACATGAATTAAAAAGTGAGCTTCCTGGAAAGATATTTAAAACAGGTCAATATACTAAAGGCATAAGAAACATCCCACTGTAGAAAAGATAGTTTGGAAAACACAGGAATATGAAAGAGTCATTTTGGTAAACACAGCAAAAGCAAATTTGCATAAAGTTAAAATATTTAGAAAGTAATATTTTACTCATATATAATTTTTAAAACTTTTCATGGAACAAAGAGAAACTGGAATCTCTGTACTGATGATTTGCATGGTATTTCAAGGGCTATTCGGTTATTATAGAATATGGTCCTTTTAGGTTTTATAAATCACTGTCTTTTAAATTTTTAAAAATTTAGTCTACTTTATATGTTATAGGCTGAGTAGAACTCAGAAAAGGAGCACTTTTATTCATATATAATTCTTTTAAAACTTTTCATGGAACAAAGAGAAATGTGGATCTCTGTGCAGATGATTTGTACCATATTTCAAGGGATATTCAGTTATTACAGAGATATGGTCCTTTTAGATTTTATAAACCATTGTCTTTATTTATTTTTTAATTTGGATGACTTTATATATCATAGATTGAGTAGAACACATTTTCTTCATACATAATTTTTTTAAACACTTCAGGGAACAAAGAGAAACTTGAATCCCTGTGCTGATGATCTCTATCGTATTTCAAGGGATGCTCAGTTATCCCAGAGACCTGTGATATCAGTTGATGACAGAGATCAGTTATCACAGAGTATTTCCCACTTTCTTTTATCTTCTATAGTGTTTGTTTTATAGAAGCTAATGCTATGGTATTTGTGTGCCAAAATATGCACAATTAAAGCTTCATGGTGGACTGTATTCTTGGTAATTAGCAGTATCATTCTTTTCTCTCTTTTTAAATTTTAAAAAAATTTATTATTGGCTGCATTGGGTCTTCGTTGCTGGGCCCGGGCTTTCTCTAGTTGCGGCGAGTGGAGGCTACTCTTTGTTGCCGTGTGTGGGCTTCTCATTGCGGTGGCTTCTCTTGTTGCAGAGCACGGGCTCTAGGCACGCGGGCTTCGGTAGTTGTGGCACACAGACTCAGTAGTCGTGGCTCGCAGGCTCTAGAGCACAGGATCAGTAGTTGTGGCGCACGGGCTTAGTTGGCTCCGCCGCATGTGGGGTCTTCCCGGACCTGGACTCAAACCCGTGTCTCCCCTGCATTGGCAGGCGGATTCTTAACCACTGCACCACCAGGGAAGCCCCCATTCTTTGCTCTTCTGATAGTGTTTTGTTTTATTTTTTCACTAAATTAGCCTTCTCTCTAGATTGACAACAGAAGTGGGTTTTGGTTGGTTGTTTTGGTTTTTTTTTTTCTCCTTTGTTTTTTGCTATTGTTATTGGATTTTGCCCCTTCTTTTGTCTCCATCATTTGAGTCCCTTTGGATTTTGCTTTTTCCTTTGGATACCATTTTGTGTGTGTGTGTCAATAGATAAAATTAGATGTCTTACATTTGTTGGTAAGATGAATATATTCTGCCTTGAAGGATTCTATTGTCCTAACTTGCGTAAGTAGATAGTTATATTTCACGGAACCCTGTACTTTGAGTACTCTGTGGAATTGCTGTTCTGAAGAAGAATGAGATTAAAGAAATTCCACATCCTTTGCCTTTTCACAGATGTCACCATCTGATTTTTGTTGACCACAGTATTTCCCTAGCTGAATCTTAGTCCTATTTTAAGCCTAAAATGTCCAAGCATATTTAATGTGTGCTCCTAATATATAAAAAATCTTGATCTCCATCTGTATAAAGCAATTATGTAACTTGTATATTTCTATACATATTTATATATTTAGCTGAGAATACTTTCAAACAAAACCCAGTTACACTTGGGTTTAGTTACATATACAAGACTGATTAACCTTTCTCTTAATTAAACAAAAATTAAAACAAATACAAATGTTCTTCTTTTATTTTGGTCACTTTTATAAGCCTGATGATAATACAGACTCAACACGAGTTTGGAGGAGACTGGAAGTCAGGGATTCACATACAGACGTGGAAAGAACCTTAGCTCATAAAAATTTTTGAAAGAACTTTAGAAAATTCTAAAATAAACTAAATTGTTTTGGTTTTATATAACCTCAAATCTGCAGTTATAATGCCAAGGTTGTGTATATAGATGGTTGCATGGGCATAAATGTATATGTACAATGACATTATAATATTTTTTCAAATAAAAAAATAAATATTTGCACTAAACTGGAAACCACTTAATTATCCATCAGTGTAAGCTTGCCTAATTAAATAAAGGTGTATCAGGAAGTGAGATACTTGAAAGGCAAAACAGTGGGATAGATTTGTATCAGTTGACCTGGAACGTCTTTTTCTACCCAAATAGGGTGTCAAACAATATGTATAATTAGCTTCCATTCATGTAAAGTGGGGAAAAAAGACCTATATTTCAAAAAGTGCTATATTTTCATATTTTAAAATTATTAATCAACGTTCATATATTATTAACCAATGTTTTTGAGTGACTTATATGAAGGCACTGTTCTAGTTATCTTGTTATTATTCTGAATAAGGGACCCAATTCTATCAGGTATGTTTGTATCTGTTTCTACGTAACTTGTACATATCTATAAACTGCCCAGTTTCTCTGAAAGTATTATCTACAAAGATAATTCTCTACTTCTATTATGTACATCAATAGAATAATTCAGAAGAGAAAATGTATGTTCATGTGTGCAAAATTACATGCTCAGTTTTAAAGCATCAGCACGTAACAAGAGATTATTTTTTGAAGACCCTTGATGAATATCATCCATATTTAGACAGCTTTAAAACTGTACTTTTTGGTAAAAAAGTAAGTCTTTAGTGATATTTCCTCCTAATTTAGTTTAAATGCATCAGTCTGTTTTGCCATCAAACCATTGATTATATTATGGTGTTACACAGCCTTGTGACATTTATGAACTGTCTAAATGACTAAGCACAGAAAATTGAAATAACAGGGACTTTGGGTTATAGACAGATGTGCAGTGAATAATCCTATGTTAATTTTCCTCTTGTGCAATTCTGGAAAAGCCATTTAGGTTTTCTAAATTCATTTCTGATTTGCAAAATAGAGCAAGGTATCTGTTATGGGCTGAATTATCTGCCCCACCCCCACCCCAGCCCCAAGAATTTCTGTGTTGAAGTCCTAATCCCCAGGACCTCAGAATCTGACTGTATTTGGAGATGGGGTCTTTAAAGAGGTAATTGGGATAAAATGAGATGATGTGGGTAGGTCCTAACTCAATAGGACTAATGTCCTTATAAGAAGAGGAGATTAGGACACAGACACACAGAGGGATGACCACGTGAGGACACAGGGAGAAGACAGCTACTGACATGGGCAGTAACGAGGTCTCAGGAGGAACCAGCTCTGACCATACTTTGTCCTTGAACTTCCAGCCTCCTGGTTGACTTTTAGACTTCTAGTGTGAAAACAAAATGCTTAGCTTTATTCTACAGAAGTAGCATTATCAGTAGTAATAATAATTTTCTGACACATGGCAAACAATTCATACATTGGTTTCCTTTCTTTTTATTCATTGACCTCTAAGAAGTAGGATTACTAGGTTGAGATTTAACTCACAGAATAATTATCTTCATAGGACTGATGCGGTAGTCTTTAGAAATGTACAATTCTCATTTTTCTTCTTTCACAAGTCACTGAACCATCCTGAGAAAAATCCCTTCTTCTCTAGACACAACAGCACACATTTATGTGCTTCTCACGTATAAATTCCATGCACTATGTTTAATGTTCATTTTGTGGTGTTTCCCAAGAGAGCAGCCAGAGAGACCAAGACATAAAACACATAAAAATAGAAGTCACAGCTCGAAAGAATGTCATTTCCTCTTCTCTACTTCATGAAATATAAATATTTTCAATTATCAGTGTTCATCAGCTTTCTACCACTGACATGTTGGAAGAAAATTTACAGCTGTCTCTTTACTATTGATTTTATTTTCACACTTAATCTTGATTTAAGGGTAATCCTACGACATTCAAATGTTGAATATGATTTCTATTTATATGAGATGGGAATACAAGTGTGAGGAAATACTCAGTTATCTCTGAGAGATTTTTATATTTGCATCTAGTCAGTGGCCAATTCGTCTTCCCCCATTGGAAAGGTTAATATCCACTTTTTCTAGTCCAATACCACTGCTATCTCCTTTTCCTATTTATCTTGTGGATTATCACAAGACCCTCTGTTAGGGCTGAATCCATTTTTCCTCTGATCAGAGAATCTTCAAAGCCAAAGTTTTGCTGGACAGATGAAAATATAGGACAGTGGTGAAGTGTTCCAACTCCTACATGAACAGAAATGGTCTTTGAAATCCAGTTGAACAGCATCCCTTGTGCTACTGAACTAAAAATCTCGGGTAAATAGGCATAATAATACTGTTACTGAATAGAAGTTTGTGTGCCCTATGCACAGTGAGGCCAAACAATACCGGAATGGCAGACTTCGGAGCAGGGTCGAGCAAGGAGAATGGGCAGCTTGTGCTCAAAAACCCTGAACTCTCTGATGTTTCTCAGGGAGGAGTTTTTTGTTGTTGTTGTTGTTGTTGTTTTGCGGTACGCGGGCCTCTCACCGCCGTGGCCTCTCCCGCCGCGGAGCACAGGCTCCGGACACGCAGGCTCAGCGGCCATGGCTCACGGGCCCAGCCGCTCCGCGGCACGTGGGATCCTCCCGGACCGGGGCACGAACCCACGTCCCCTGCATCGGCAGGCGGACTCTCAACCACTGCGCCACCAGGGAAGCCCTGGGAGGAGTTTTTAAAGGCAAAATTTGGGGTGAGGGCTGCAGGGTGTGTGACCTTCTTCTGATTGGTTGGTGGTGAGGGCGTTTCTCCAGGAATCTTGAGCTCAGCCTGAAGTTACCATCCTCCCCTCCCCCCTTCCTGCTGGGGGCCATGGTTCCAGCAGAAGAACTCAGAGATATCATTATTTATATCCCTTGAGGCAGAACCAGGACCCTGCCCCAAGCCTGCACTATTGTGTCTTGGCTGCTCCTCCCTTGTCTCTGCATGCCCTCTCTTCCCTGATTAGCAACTGTTTGAATCTGCCCTTTGGAACTCAGGGAAGGTCTAGGAGGCTGAAGCCTTTATCCTGAAAATAAGGAACTGGGGACACAGAAAGCTTTTTGGGCCCAGGAGCCCCACAGGGTCCTGCTTGGTTTCAATATTTCCTAATGCAAAGAGTTTTGTTTTTAACTGAAATCCTACTGAGATGATACACATAAAACATATCAGGATTTCAGGAAACACCCATTAGAATTTAATACTTTTTAGGTATTTTGACTATTAAAACCTAATTCATTTTATTATAACTGTCTGAGATACTCTAAGTGTCCTTTCTCTTATATGTGGATTCGTTAAACTTTTCATGGCTCCCAAGGAACAAAGCCTTCCATTCCACTCATAATCGCATATTATAGACTCTCCTCATTCATGTTCTGCAAAAATGATCAAATCAGCTCCATACGGTTGCCTCACCTAGATTCACTTCACCTCCACTCTTCCAGCCGAAACGATCATGATCTTCCAAAACCCAGCTGAGACTGCTCGCTTATCCATGTAACCTTTTTCTACCATTTCCTTCTTTCAAGTCTCCATCTTGTACAAAATCCTTTATTCCTATACTGACTTTGCAACACAACTGAAACCATGCAACTCAGATTGGGGCTTGGACCCGCGGGCCAGGACTTGAACTTGGCCAAAACCCAGATTGAGACTTGAAGCTATGGTCTTTTAACTGAGATCACACAGCTGGTCTCAGAACTTAATGAAGCTCAGGTGCTTGACATCTCATCACAGAAAGAATTCTGTGAGAGAAAAAGTGACAGGTAAGAAGTGGATTTATTTAGAGAGAAACACACTCCACAGAAAAAAAGTGTGGGCCATCTCAGAAGGCGAGAGTGGCACCAGGGTATGGGGTTGGCAGTTTGTATAGGAGTGGGTAATTTCATAGGCTAATGAGTGGGAAGAATATTCTAGCTACTTTGGAGAAAGGGTGGGGATTTCCAGGAATTGGGCCACCGCCCACTTGTTGACATTTTATGGTCGGCCTTGGAACTGTTCTGGCCCCTGTGGGCGTGTCATTTAGCATGCTGATGTGTTACAATGAGGGTATACTGAGGCTCAAGGTCTAGTGGAAGTTGACTTGTCCGCCATCTTGGGCCTGTTTGGTTCAAACCATTTACATCGTGTCCTCGGGCTGTGTCATTTTTTAAAGGTTGTGCCCTGCCCCCTTCCCTCCTGTTTCACAGCCATGTGTACTTCCTGCTGCTCTCTTGTAAAGAAGTATAAGATTTCCCAAAGGCTTTATCTTTTGACATCCACAACATGATGGGTTGTGTTACGGAACCAAACTTGGGTCCGCTCACTCACATGCAGCAAAGCCATGTACTGACTCAGGCTTGTAGTGAAGGAAAGTCCAGCATTTATTTGCAAGGCTCCCAACATGGGGCCAAGCAAGGTGAATGGGCAGCTCATGCTCAAAAGACCCAAACTCCTCAAAGGCTCTGAGGGAAGGGTTTTAAAAGGCAAATTTGGGGTGAGGGGTTCAGGGAGCATGACTTTCTTCTGATTGGTGGGTGGTGGGGTAAAAGGGTGATATTTCAGGAACCTTAATCATCAATCATCAACCTTTTGTTTTCAACCAGTCTTTGGGTTCTTTGTGCTTGTGGTCAACATGGGGTCACCATCCTCCACTTGGGTTTGTGGGGGGAGGTGGTGGTGGTGTCTTAGTTTCAGACTAACAACTCAAATTGGAATCATGCAGTGGTTGTCCTTCAGTGACTGACTTATTTCAGTTAGCATAATGCCCTCCACATTGAGCTGTGTTGTAGCATATAGCAGAATTTCCTTCTTTTTTAAGGCTGAATAATATTCCATTGTGTGTATATACCACTATATAATACAGTTGTAAAATATTTTACAGAATGCCAGAGAATGTCCGTACCTAGTAGCACAAGCTCATTTTTTAAAAAATAAAGGGCAGGACTACAAAGTGAAATCAACAAATATTCTACCATGATGGAGAATGTTCACACAATTCTCTCAAGCATGCAAAACATAAATAAATAAGGATTCAGATAATTAAAAAAAAAAGAAAAAAAAGATATGTGTCTGATTGTTTTGTAGATCCCTCAAGGAGGAACTAGGACTCTGTCTTACTGATTAAGCGTTGTTCAAGCTATTGTGTTTAACTGCTTTTCCTTCCTTTCTGCATTCCCTCCCTTTAGTAACTGACTGAATCTCTTTGGAACTCAGGGGAGGCCTAAGGGACTAAAGCCTTGTTCTACAGACAAGAAACAGGGGACACAGAGGGGCTCCTGTAGAAGGGAAGACCCTGCAGGGTCTCTGTACCTGCTCGGTACTGACCCTGCTCAGTTTCAGTACCCCCTTTTCTGTGATATTCCTCAATCCAGAGTGGGGAGGGATAAGAGAGAGAATAAAATTTTGCATAGAGAGGTTAATCATAAACTCAGCAGTGGAACTTGGTTTTAGGGGGACTTGTTTTCAGCTGGGTGAACAGTTTATGTATGCTTACTGAAACAGCTGTTGATGGGTTGATAATTTTTATTTTAATCAATGGTCATTTCTTAATGCTTATGTATATTCTTGGGCTGAGAAAAAGTGATGAGAGGTTTTGCTGTTTGGCTAAGGATGGCAGTGGAGTGGGGGAGATGCCTTACCTTCCAGAATTAAAATCAAGTTCATAAAATTAGCAAAAAAAGGCTAGCCTTTCAGGTTTTGTTCAGGGTGGCTGAAAAGAAGCAAGCGTATTGCAAGAGCATTTTCAGGAGAGTTCTAAAAAGAAGAAAAGAACCTTTCTAAATTGCTAAAAGAATACAAAGCATTCACTCTTGAATGGTGTTGTGCCCGATGAGCTGGAGAGTGTAGTTTTTGTATTTATTTGAAATTAACATACCTTCACAGTGCTATCCTGCTGTCCTGTGTTATGGGAAACTAAAGATCTTGCAAAGTGAGCTGTAGGAGCCTAGAGTTCTTCGTTTGATTTCATGTGCATTATTTTTTTGGTCTAGTATTTAAAGAGTATCACTAACATCGTCTTCTTAACCATACAAATCATAGCTGTTTAACTTGATTTTTTAATTCCTTTAACTCTGGTGTACTTAAGTCATGGAAAATAGTTACAGAAGCATTCTGAATTCATTTATGGAAAGAGAAAGCCTAGTTTAATTTTATTTTTGCTGTGAAGGGTTGATCTCTGCATAACCACCTATAAGACAACATCATCTACCATCTAATATAATGTTATTATATAATGGCTCTACCAAGCCCTTTCCAAAACTGTACTGTACTTCCTATGTAAAAATGTCACTTTGGTAAAGTTTGCAAATCTGAGAAGGAAATTATAACAAAGTACATTTCATTCATTTTGAATTAATAAGATTTTTGGTTACCTGAGCTTTAACATATTCTGGTATGTGTCTGGATGCTTGGGAAACATAACACACTATCAATAAAGAGTGCGTATAATCGGCAGATACCAAAAACACTAATATGCCGCTTAATTTTTGTACACATAAAACACTAAAACTCTAACCTATCAAAATGTATGCTTTGGTAAGATGCATTGAATCCCTTTCTCTTCATTTTTCTTGTAGAGTAAAGCTGGACAGGATGTGTTTAAATAATGGTATAAATATTGAGTCTCAGATTTGTAGAACAAAAATCAGGTTAAATATCTAAGTCACTTGAAGTGGTATGATTGTTATTAATTTATGCTCTAAACACATGTAGATATTTCATTGCATTTTGTGGCTATGAATGAAGACACAGAGTACACATTCAAATAATATTTCTTGGACTAAATTTAAATGCTTACCTTTGTAAAATAAGACAAACCAAATGATGTGGAGTTGGGGGCAAAGGCTGGGGAAAGAAACTTGACCCCGTAGTGAATTGAATATTTCAGGCAATGGCATAAATTAAAATTGCATGTCTGTGATTATTATCTCAAGTCTTTGTCAGTCTTCCCTCCTGAACATAAAACTACTTTAAACCATGTGGAAAGGAGACATAGAGATGTCATTTTTTAAAAAAATAGTCACCACAGACATAGAACAGACATAAAAATAGTCACACAGAACAGACTTGTGACAGCCAAGGGGAAAGGGTAGGTGAGGGAGGGATTCACTGGGAGTTTGGGGTTAACAGATGCAAACGGTTTTGTGTAGGTTGGATAAACAACAAGGTCCTACTGTAGAGCACAGGCAACTATAGTCAACATCCTTTGATAAACCATCATGGAAAAGAATATGAAAAAGAATATATATATATATATATATATACACATACACACACACACACACACACACACACATATGTGAATCACTTTGATGTACAGCAGAAATAACACAACATTGTAAATCAACTATACTTCAACAAAGTTTTTTAAAAAAAGAATAGTCAGTATAAGAAACAATAATACAGTGTCAGTAGTTATATACACTTTCAAAGAGCCCTGCTCCCACAATCGATCAAGACTTGCTTTAGTAATAGCTAAGAATTCAGACTATATTATTGTTTGTAGATATTAAAGAATGGAATGCATCGGCTCTCTTCTCTGTGGCCATATCACATAAACAAATGTTAAATGCAACATTGTTTCCCCTGAATTCCCGCCAGTCTATAGAATAGTAGATGCTTGATAGAATTGCATGTTACAAAGTTTCTGCAATTTTAACAGAACCACAAAGATGCATGGAATGTTAAGATTGTCAACTGTCTTCCTGCAGCCTTGGGCTAAACAGGTAGTCATCGTCAGTCATTTTCCACCCTTAAAGCCCTCCACAAGGGCTCTCCAGCCCCCTATCTCAAGGACAAACAGTAAAGGTGTTGCCAAGAAAAACAAGAGAAGCATCAGCTGGGGATGCAACCATGTTCCTGGAAGGGTTACTGGATCCATGGGAACCCAACAGGATACATGGGCTTACCCCTCACGTACTAGTCCACTCTTCTGCCATCACTCACTCAACTTCCATAAAGTTACACCTCACACTCCGTCCATTCTGGACTTCTCGAGTTGCCAAGTCTTTTTTTTTTTTTTTTGCGGGACGCGGTCCTCTCACTGCTGTGCCCTCTCCCGTTGCGGAGCACAGGCTCAGGCTCCGGACGCGCAGGCTCAGCGGCCATGGCTCACGGGCCCAGCCGCTCCGCGGCACGTGGGATCTTCCCGGATCGGAGCACGAACCCGCGTCCCCTGCATCGGCAGGCGGACTCCCAACCACTGCGCCACCAGGGAAGCCCTCGAGTTGCAAAGTCTTAATCCCATGCGTGCCCTTGCAAAAATGTGCTTTCACCTAAAGAGAAACAGTGCAGGTTCAAATCCACCTTCAAACAGGAAACTATTCCACAAAGGGATTCTTGTTTTAATATTTTTTAATTGAAATATAGTAGACTTACAATGTTGTATTAATTTCTGCTCTACAACAAACTGATTCAGTTATACATATATACATACTTTTTTATATTCTTTTTCATGATGTTTTATTACAGGATACTGAATATAGTTCCTTGTGCTCTACAGTAGGACCATGTTGTTTATCCACCTTATATATAATAGTTTGCATCTGTTAATCCCAAATTCCCAATCCATCCCTCCCCCACCCCTTCTCCCTCTTGGCAACCACAAGTCTGTTCTCTGTGTCTGGGAGTCGGTTTCTCTTTCTTAGGTAAGTTCATTGATGTCATATATTAAATTCCACATATAAGTGATATCATGTGGTATTTGTCTTTCTCTTTCTAACTTAACTTCACTCACTATGACAATCTCTAGATCCATCCAGGCTGCTGTGAATGTCATTATTTCATTCTTTTTTTTTTTTTTTTTTTTTTTGCGGTACGCGGGCCTCTCACTGCTGTGGCCTCTCCCATTGCGGAGCACAGGCTCTGGACGCACAGGCTCAGCGGCCATGGCTCACGGGCCTAGCCGCTCTGCGGCATGTGGGGTCTTCGCGGACCGGGGCACGAACCCGTGTCCCCTGCGTCGGCAGGTGAACTCTCAACCACTGTGCCACCAGGGAAGCCCTATTTCATTCTTTTTGATGGATGAGTACAATTCCATTGTATATATATCATATCTTCTTTTTTAAAATTATTATTTATTTATTGGCTGTGTTGGGTCTTCGTTGCTGTGCACGGGCTTTCTCTAGTTGCAGCGAGCGAGGGCTACTCTTTGTTGCGATGCACGGGCTTCTCACGGCAGTGGCTTCTCTTGTTGCGGAGCTTGGGCTCTAGGTTCATGGGCTTCAGTACTTGTGGCACATGGGCTCAGTAGTTGTGGTGCATGTGCTTAGTTGCTCCTCAGCATGTGGGATCTTCCCGGACCTGGGCTCAAACCCGCGTCCCCTGCCTTGGCAGGTGGATTCTTAACCACTGCACCACCAGGGAAGTCCTATCATATCTTCTTTATCCATTCATCTCTAGATGGACACTTAGGTTGCTTCTATGTCTGCGCTATTGTAACTAATGGTGCTGTAATCCTAGGGTGCATGTATCTTTTTGAATTATAGTTTTGTCTGGATATATGTCCAGGAGTGGGACTGCTGGATCATATGATAGCTATATTTTTAGTTTTTAAAGGAACCTCCATACCGTTCTCCATAGTGGCTGCACCAATGTACATTCCGCCAACAGTGCAGGAGGATTCCCTTCTCTCCACACCTTCTCCAGCATTTGTTATTTGTAGACGTTTTGATGATGGCCATTCTGACCAGTGCAAGGTGATACCTCATTGTAGTTTTGATTTGCATTTCTCTAATAATTAGCGCTGTTGAGCGTCTTTTCATGGCCTGTTGGCCACCTGTATGTCTTCTCACAAAGGGATCTTTAATCTCTGCAAACATGGCACGGAGAGCTTCCATCCAGTGTCACCCCAGTTGTCCCACTAACTGGGGTTGGAAGAAGACTCCTTGTTTCTGTCCTAGCAATTTTAACAACAGAGTTTGACCTTCCTGACCTTCATAGTTTGGGGAAAATATTTTTCTCGGACGATATGTCAGAAATGTGGCTTCAATCCAGTTGGCAGTCATGTAAGCAAAGACATTGCCAAAGCGGAGACATAATTTGCTTCTAACACCCAGCAGCAAGGGAAGGAGCGTGGGCATATGCTTGCCTCTCATCAGTATAGTCTCCATGATCATTATTTCAAGCATGAACAGTCATGCCACTGAATAAAATCACTCAGCTTATCTAGGTGATACCTTTGGGTTATACTTATTTATTTAGTTTTATTTTCTAGGGGTTTGGGGGGGGGGCTACAAATACCCAAAGAGACCAGATAAAAGTTCTAAAAAGTTTCCCACTGTGACCAGCTATTTTTGTGGGACTATGTATTTTTGGTGCCATTCTACAAGCTCTACCCAATGACATTTTTATTAATATATATCAATACATTTCTCTCTAATTGAATACCTAAAAATGGGAGTTTAGCACCATAAAATTTGCACTCACCACCGAAAGCCCTGCCCCTCTCTCCATGGCTTCCGTAATAATAAGGTTGTAGATAATAGTTTGGTCTTGTGTTTTTTTAATCCCAGATGTTCTGCCATTTATTCAAGCCAGAATATGCCATCAGTTGTACTGTTTGCAAACAACAAAACAGCTTGCTGATAGCCCGAAAGCATTAAAATGTTCAAACAGTATACTGGATCATTTTTTTCAAGCATGGCCTGTAACCTAGAATTTTATGTGTGGAAGTAAATTGGAAATAGGTGGTAGGGCTTATCTCGTACACAATTAATGACTATCATTTTAGATGGCAGCTATTCGTAGAAACATGACTCTGTATTAAGAAAATAGGATATAAATCTGTCTTGATGGAACTTAAAGTGATTCACTTTCCGTCATCTGTATGACCGTCATGAGGCTGTTTTCTTTCCTCTTCTGGAACGAGGCAAAATATATTGAATAAGCTCAGAACATTCTTCTTCCTGTAGTATGTGGTTTTTCTATAGTGATACATAATGTCGCAGGTCGAAATATACTTTTCAGAATCATGGTAACACTAAAGGCACCTGATAGTTTTGTTATTACTGCTCTCATGAATAGAAACTGTGACAGAAAATAAATTTTTAAAATTTATTTTCTTTGCATATTTCTATTAATTTTTACTTATATATTAGTCAGCGAGGACTGCCGTAACCAAGTACCATAGACTGGATGGCTGAAATAACAGAAATTTTCTCTGTCCTGGAGAGAGAAAGTCTGAGGCTGGAAGTCTGAGATCAAGGTCTCGGCAGGTTGGTTCTTCCCGAGGCCTCTCTCCTGGGCATGTAGATGGCCATCTCCTCCCGGTGTCCTCACAGGGTCGTCCCTCTGTGTCCTAATCTCTTCTTATAAGGACACCAGTCCAGTTGGATTAGGACCCACCCATATGACCTCCTTTTACCTTAAGTACCTCTTTAAAGACCCAGTCTCCAAACACAGCCCCTTCTGAGTTCCTGAGTGTCAGGACTGCAACATGTAATTTTCAGATGGGACACGATGCACTCTATAACGCCCTCCAGTAGAAAGATTGGACGCTTCACCCAGTCCCCACTCAGCACACATCAGTACCTTTCGTTGTTCTTACCTGAAGCCCCTGAACCCACCTGAGCCAATCAAAGCACCTCTGCAGGATTTATACCACTCAGGTTGAAGAGAGAGAGGCAATTTTTCTGGTGACCCAGCTTCTTTACACCAGGCATAATCCAGCTCTTCCACTGGAATGAAGAGGTGATCCAGCTAATCAGGTGTGGGTACGTAAGAATGGCAGTATGAAATAGTGCTTCTCAACACCTAATGCAGTGGTCCCCAACCTTTTTGGCACCTGGGACCGGTTTTGTGGAAGACACTTTTTCCATGGACTGGTGAGGGGGGATGGTTTCAGGACGATTCAAGCACATTGCATTTATTGTGTACTTTATTTCTATTATTGTTACATTGTGATAGGCAGTGAAATAACTATACAACTCACAGTAATGCAGAATCACTGGGAGCCCTGAGCTTGTTTTCACTTGCCACTCACTGCTAGGGTTCTGAGATGAGTCTGCAAGCCACTGATTTATGATCGTCTCTGTGCAGTCAAACCTCTCTGCTAATGATAATCTGTATTTGCAGCACTAGCATCACTGCCTCAGCTCCACCTCAGATCACCAGGCATTATGAGATTCTCACAAGGAGGGCGCAACCTAGATCCCTTGCACGTGCAGTTCACAGTGGCGTTCGCGCTCCTATGAGAATCTAACGCCGCGGCGGCTGATCTGACAGGAGGAGGCGTTCAGGCGGTGACGTGAGTGATGGGGAGCGGCTGCTAATACAGATGAAGCTGAGCTTGCTCACCTGCTGTTCACCTCCTGATGTGTGGCCCGGTTCCTAACAGGCCACAGACTGGTACTGGCCCAAGGGCCAGGGAATGGGGACCCCTGATCTAATGCACACAGACATGCCCTGCGGATCCTGTTACAATGCAAATTCTGATTTGACGGCCCTATGCTGATTCTGCATTGCCAGCAAGCTCCCAGGTGAGGATGACTGAGGTGGTCCAAGGTCTCCACTTTGCCCAGCACAAGAATGTAGCTATTTATATGGAACATTGGGCTCTCTAGAGGTCTGAAAATACTTTGAGGAGGTTCTACTGACCAACCCATCTCCCCCCAGTTTTTATTTTATTTTATTCTTTTAGTTAATTTTTATTGGAGTATAGTTGTTTTACAATGTTGTGTTGGTTTCTACTGTACAGCAAAGTGAATCAGCTCTACATATACATATATTACCTCTTTTGGATTTCCTTCCCATTTAGGTTACCACAGAGCATTGAGTAGAGTTCCCCGTGCTATACAGCAGGTTCTCATTAATTATCTATTTTATACATAGTATCAGTAGTGTGTATGTGTCAGTCCCAGTCTCCTAATTCATCCCACCCACCCGCTTCTCCCCCCTTGGTATTCATACGTTTGTGCTCTACGTCTGTGTCTCTATTTCTGCTTTGCAAATAAGATAATCTATACCGTTTTTCTAGATTCCACATATATGCATCAATATACGGTATTTCTTTTTCTCTTTCTGACTTACTTCACTCTGTATGACAGTCTCTAGGTCCATCCACGTCTCTACAAACGACCCAGTTTTGTTCCTTTTTATGGCTGAGTAATATTCTATTGTATATATCTACCACATCTTCTTTATCCATTCATTGCTCAGTGGACATTTAGGTTGCGTCCATGACCGGGCTGTTGTGAACAGTGCTGCTGTGAACATAGGGGTGCATGTATCTTTTCAAATTATGGTTTTCTCCAGATATATGCCCAGGAGTGGGATTGCAGGATCATATAGTAGCTCTATTTTTAGTTTTTTAAGGAACCTCCATGCTGTTCTCCATGGTGACTGCACCAATTTACATTCCCACCAACAGTGTTGGAGGGTTCCCTTTTCCTCACACCCCCTCCAGCATTTATTACTTGTAAGAAAATTATCATTTCTTAAAAAACACATAATAACTAGTTGACATAGGCTTCACCCCATCTTAATTTTAAAACCTTAAATATCTTAAATGATTTGAAGTAAGTAGGATTTCTAATTAAACATTACCTAAATTGACCATATAACGAGAGTTTGCTTGGGGAAATAAATGTCAATAATATCAAATTCAGCATCGAAGGCAACCCAGTGACAAACAGATCTGTGTGAACCACGAGAAAAAAGAAGCTTGCTTTAGTTTGATGGTAATGTGTGACATACAGGATTCATTTTACTGGAGAACTCAATTTAAAATGGCATGAAAGAAGGTTTTCTGCTCACATGTCAAAGGCCATTACTAATGAAGGGTACCAACTGGGTAATGATTGAAATTTACAAGGCATCACTTTCAGCATTTTTTCCCCCCTTTGGATTTTCATTAACTGGATGATAAGCTGTAATTTTTGGTTTCATTTCATACTAAAAGTAAATGCTGTCCATATAATTAGCAATATTTTATTTTTCCATCAACTTCATGAAGAGAAAATCATCTCATGGTGTCCTATTTTCATGTTGTGGTGATGGATCCTTTTGTCAGTGATAGAATACAGATAAATACCAGCCTCAAAAATGGAAGGAAACGAGGACCTATTTGCTAGAGGATATTGTTTCCCTGCATTACTGTGAAAATTAGGTATAGATGAACAGGAAAATGACAGAGTTAAAAATTAGTCTTCCAGGGCTTCCCTGGTGGCGCGGCGGTTGAGAGTCCGCCTGCCGATGCAGGGGACGCGGGTTCGCGCCCCGGTCCGGGAAGATCCCACGTGCCGCGGAGCGGCTGGGCCCGTGAGCCGTGGCCGCTGAGCCTGCACATCCGGAGCCTGTGCTCCACAACGGGAGAGGCCACAGCAGTGAGAGGCCCGCGTACCGCAAAAACAAAACAAACAAACAAAAATTAGTCTTCCAATCTGTTTTTGTAGCACAGGCAATCTGTAAAATTTCTACTAAGGGCAAGAAATTTTATCATATACACCCACATATCCCCAAATTATACAGCATCATCTTATATATTTTCTTCCAACTTTTGCCTGGATATGGTATTCTTTGACGGAGATATGACTGTTCTAGACCAAGAACATATACACATTTAAGAAGATCTCTGTGTCAATATGTTTTCCATTATTATCATTCAATTGTTGGCTCAAGATTAATAACTTGTCAGGTCACCTATATTAGTCAAATAGTATGTTTTATTTATTTTTTTTTTTATTGAAGACCTAAATAATGTTTTTTTTTTTTAATTGGAGTATAATTGCTTTACAATGGTGTTAGTTTCTGCTTTACAACAAAGTGAATCAATTACACATATACATACGTTCCCATATCTCCTCCCTCTTGCATCTCCCTCCCTCCCACCCTCCCCATCCCACCCATCCCGGTGATCACAAAGCACTGAGCTGATCTCCCTGCGCTATGCGGCTGCTTCCCACTAGCTATCTATTTTACGTTTGGTAGTGTACATATGTCCATGCCACTCTCTCACTTTATCACAGCTTACCCTTCCCCCTCCACATATCCTCAAGTCCATTCT
>RJWK010030791.1:0-24560 GCA_004363435.1 Platanista minor | reverse complement strand
CTCCTTCTTATTCTCCTTCTCCTTCCCCTCCTCCTTCTCCTCCTCCTCCTTCTTCTTCCTCTTCCTCCTCGTTTTACTCCTTCTACTTTCTTCCTCCTTTTCTTTTTCTCCTCCTTCCTCTCCCTCACCCTGTCTCTTCGGTTATAGCAATCCATAGCACTTTGCCTTTACAATTTACTTTCATTTCTCTGTAGTTTTATGCTTTTCCTTTCTAATTTTCTTCTCCACGCTTTATTGTTAGCCGCAGCATCCCTATTTTCAGATCATATTGATATCACGTACATCACAGATCCCTAATACTGGATGGTGCCTTTATTTTCTGATCCTGTTTCTTCATTTTCCACATGGCTCCTGAAGTTCCAAAATGGTGAGAAACTTGTGCAACTGGCCAATGAGTCTAGTGACTCATCAGTGACTTGACCAGTTTGAGCAACTAGCTACATATATTCCTTTTAGTATTTGTTCATTCTGACAGTTTGTAGCCTTGGTGTGCTACAATCCATATGTCAGACAGGAATAGTTCCAGTCAGTAGTCCTTACTGATGTCTCCAGAAAACCATTTAATTTCCCAAGGGTTGTGATCATATTAGTCACACATATCAAAATAAGTCATGCTTCTTTTCTGAAATAAAAAGCAAAAGATATTATAATCCCCAATGCATACATGCTTCAACAACAAAAAAAAGATTTTCTGGCACTTGTGGAAATGCAATTGTATCAAAAAATAGACAATGCTTTATACAGTGAAACTTGTATATTTTTAATCAGTGGAAGCAAATGTGCTTTTTGATTCCATGTGAAAAAGTAACACAAGTAACAGATATTAAATTAAGAATAATAATAATTAGGGAAAATTTGTATTTAATACTGCCATAAATGTATAAATAGTTAAAAATATTTCTTCTTTGGTTTTTATTCTTTTCTTTTTTGTTGGAAATAGAAATGTATATATTTTTAAAACATATTATTCTTTAACCTATTCTGAGAAGATTAACACTATCAATATCACACATTTTTATGGCAGGAGAGAAAGAGCCTGCACATATGTTATTTTAACCCTGCCCATCACCCCGAGGAACAGGAGGACTCTGGGGAGTCGTAGATGTTCAGTGATCCATGCAAGGTTAGTCTGCTAGGAAGTTTCAGAGTCGTGTATAGAACACACTTCTCCAGACTCTTGGGTTGGTGCACTTTCTACCCATTGGTTTGTCTCTAAATGTGTGAGGAGAAGTCAGAGGCAATCCCTTCCTTTCTTTCAATGCAGTGGTTCTGTTGTTGAACCCAAGTTCATGTGCCTGATGCAGAGTGAGGCCAAACAAGATGAAATGTCAGAGTTTGGAGCAGAGGAAGATTTATTGCAAGGGCCATGGAAGGAGAACAGTGTGGCTCATGCTCGAAACTCTCTGATGGATTTTAGGGAAGAAGTTTTAAAGGCAAGGTGAGGGAGAGGAGTCACAGGGTGTGTGATCAGCTCACACACAATTCTCTGATTGGTTGATGGTGAGGTAACAGGACAGGGTCACAGAGGTTGACGTCAGGCTCCAGTAGGTCTGGGGACTACACGCTTACAGTCATCCAGTAGTTAACTCCTTCCATTTGGTGGGGGGTTTAACAACTGTAAAACAGCTCAGGAAATGTACATCAGATACAATTACCTAGGTACCTCAGGGAGGAACTAAAGATTCTGTGGCTGTCATATGGTCAATTTACTGTTTAAACTGTTACCAGTTCTCCTGGCTACTGCTACTTTTGTCACTACATGTCCACATCCTTTCAATCCTTAATTCTTAAGCCAGGCTTTTGTGACTCAAGGATGCGTGAGAGACTACAGCATTCCTACAAACAAGAGGCAGACAGAGGACATGGGAGGAGGGGTCCGTCCCAGGAAGACTCCATAGGGTCCTGCTCAGTTACATTTGGAAAACTTGAGTGCACAAGAATTATCAAAATGCAGATTCCAGGATACTTTGTCCTAAAAGTCAGGATTGGGGCAAAGGAGTCTGCTTTTTTTTTTTTTTTTTGCGGTACGCGGGCCTCTCACTGTGGTGGCCTCTCCCGTTGCGGAGCATAGGCTCCGGACGCGCAGGCTCAGCGGCCATGGCTCACGGGCCCAGCCGCTCCGTGGCACGTGGGATCCTCCTGGACCGGGGCACGAACCCGCGTCCCCTGCATCGGCAGGCGGACTCTCCACCACTGCGCCACCAGCGAAGCCCAGGAATCTGCATTTTGATAGTCATATCTGTTGTTTCAACTGATGGTTCAAAAGCCAAAATTAAAATTTTTCCTGTGTTCTGATTCTACCTTATTTTTAAAATTTCATTTAGGCACATTACAGGAATCATTAGATAAGAAATATGACAGCCAAGCATTGATATCGTAAGGTAAATTCAAGGGCAGCTGCAGCACTAGAGTGAGAAGAATAATTTAATTGCTAAAACCACATTTCAGATGTAAATGTTTCTCTACAAACTATGATTTTTGCTCTTACTACAACTGTTTTTTTCCTTTTTAACCTTCCAAACTGAGCTGGAAATTTGAAAACAGTTTTCTTCATAACACTTTCCATCCCCACACAAACCCCAACATTTGGAAGGAATGTCTGTGATATGTCATTTTTGATATTTCTACTTTTTGTCCCTGAAGGAAATTGGCAGTGAAAAAAAAAAATGACATGGAAAGTTCCAAAATCTGATAATCAAATGAAGCTTAACTTCTGTCCTAGAAACAGACAAGCCATATTCAGAATTCTTCCCAAGCCATTTATTTTCTTAATATTTATTTAAACTTCTCCTCTGTTGGACAGTTTATTTCTAACAGTAATTAATGATTTATAGCTGTTTCCTAGGTCACCTCTAAAAAGTGTTCATCTTTGAAATTTAGCTCTCAAGTTTATACCCTACTGTGATTATATCAAAAGCATATTTGTAGTTTTGATTAAATGTTGTAATTACTTCTTTATAAGTGTGGTACTCTTTAGTTAAAATGATAAAATGTGAACTTGAGAATATGATTTTAAACTGTAATTTTGATATACACAGAATATCTTTGCTACTGACCAATCACTTTTACTGAAATCAGCTATTATTAAATGATTTACTCTTACTCTGAAATGATCAGGCTGTTTTTTAACACTTACAGACAATAAATGCCTCAGATTGTGGGGCTGTGTCTGATTCATCTGTGTGATCTCCCTAGCAGGTTGCATACATAGAGGATATCAACTAAACACATAATTATTTTCTGTTATCAGATATTTGGAGACCCACAGACAAGCAATCCAATGCTGAATTTTCCACTTACTCATTTTCTCAAATGAGTTGACAAATTAGTCAACCTCTTATTTTTGTCATCTCTGAAGAAGTAATAAAAAAAGTGCTGCCCTCAGAGAGTTAGCATGAGAATTGAAAGAGGTAACATCTGTCAAACACTTCGCATGGTACCAAAATCATTCTAAGTACTCACCTGCAGTTAGCTGTTAATAAATAAAGGAAAGATAATAAAATGTTTTTTGATGACCACATGTATATTATGATGGTAAAAACAATAGGGAAAAACCTAAATGTGCATCTAGAGGAGATTGGTAGAAAAAAATACATAGACTATTATACCACCAGCCAAAGGGATAAGAAAGTGCTTTAGATATTGATATAGAATTCACTACAAGAAATGATATTATCTAGAAACCAAAAACAAATTATAGTGCAGAGTGGGTATATATGCTACTATGTGTGAAAAAGAAGTGGGGGAAGTTTATATGCACCTTCACCAGGCTGGAGAGATCATGCAGATGAATCAGACACAGACTCTATCTATCTATCTATCTATCTATTTATTTATTGCGGTACACGGGCCTCTCACTGTCGTGGCCTCTCCCGTTGCGGAGCACAGGCTCCGGACGCGCAGGCTCAGCGGCCATGGCTCACGGGCCCAGCCGCTCCGCGGCGTGTGGGATCTTCCCGGACCGGGGCACGAACCCGCGTCCCCTGCATCGGCAGGCAGACTCTCAACCCCTGCGCCACCAGGGAAGCCCCACAGACTCTTATTTTGAGGAGCTTATTGAATTTAAGTGTTAAAAGCAGCCTGGTCATTTCTGAGTAACAGGATGTAACTATATCAAGATAGATAGATAGATGATAGATGATAGATAGATGATAGATACGTAGATAGATAGATATACATATATATATTTTTCGAGAGAAAGAAATTTTCCTTTACCTTTTAGGTTCTTCTGGCTAGTCTAAGAAATAAATTGACATGAGACAGATTGACAGGAGAAAGCGAAACAAAGTTTAACAATATGTATGCATGGGAGATACCTAGAAAAACTGAGTAGCTCCCCCAAATACAGGAAATCCTCACCTTAAGGACCATCTCCAGCTAAAGATAAAAGCAGATGTTGGGGATAGTGGTTTGGGATTTCAAAGGGGATGAAGGCAATTCACCTGGAGATGGGAAAGCAAAAGTTTGGTAAACAAATGTTTGCTGGGCCATGCAGTTCACAATGGGATGCAGAGTGGACTCTGATGTCTAGGCCCTGCTTCCCCGCCACACCTACCTAGCCAAGTTCTCTGCAGATATCTCTGGTGATAATTCTTTTTTAGACAGAAAAAGGGGAAGATGACAAGAAAAACTTCTTGAGTCTTCTGTTTCTTGAAAATAACAGCCTCAATTAATCCTCTTGCCAAAGATACACATTTAGGGGTGGCAAATTGTGCTGCTCTGAAGTCTCATGTTTGAAACTTCTCCAAGAAGTCTCAGAGTCCAGAAGCTGAGTTGGTAGATTGTTCCATCCCACTGAACCAGTCTCTTAGTCCTGACAGTAGGTCTTTCCAGTTAAATTCATTTCAGGAAGTGGTGATGGAGATGGGCTCTGAAAGCTAGGCCTTTAATTTGTGAGAAATCAGGTCTTTATTAAATATTCTTCTTAAGAAGAATTTCTCTAGAGACAAGATAAAAACAAAGGTTAATGGTTGAAACAAATTATAAACTCAGTATCTGAGTCCTGAGAGCTGCCAGTTGAGAAGATTTCTAGATGTCAGTGTCCAAGTACCTTTTGTAGTTTGAATGTCTCTGATGATGTCATCAGGTGTTCAGGTAAACTTCTGAGTGACCCACACAGCAACAGGCACAAGGATTGTCTAAACATGGACTATGGTGGTGATCTCTCTTAAGTTGAAATCAAGTTCTTCAGCTTCAGTTTGCAGGGTTTTGGGAAAAGAATAATTTTACTTCAAAAGTGGGAAAAAATGGATACACTAGTTTGGAGAATTGTAGTCAAATATTTGAGCGAACTAGAAGAATTCAGGATCCAGTCAAGTTTACAGGTGGAAAAACAAAACTTCAAAGATGATTAACAGAACTAGAATCTAATATCTACAACTGTGTATTATAGTGCTACTGAAACATATTTTTTTCTCTAAAAATACCCACATTTCTACAAAGATAAATTGAGACTAAATGTTTTTGCAAAATAAGCTTAGTTTCTTTATTTTTATTTTATTTTATTTTATTTATTTATTTTTTGACTCTTTTACCTATGTTCCCAAATACTTCACTCAGCATCCCTAACTCTAACTGTGAAGCTTAGTTTCTTTCAACTTGAATTGATTATTTATGTAAGTCCAGCAAGAATAGTAAGTGACCCTACAGATTCTCTTAAATATGCTTTGCTGGAACTTTTCATAAGGAATTTCCAGATTGAACTTTGAATAGCATTTCAAGGTCAGGAAGCCATGCCAAAGAATTACCATCAGACTCACCTGTAATACCTATAGATTTGGGTTAATTCCTCTCTTCCTGAGGTTCCCGCAAATATCCTGAGTTTCCTGCACCTGCCAGGAAGTGACCTTCCTTACTCACCTGGTAAGGCTGCTAGGAACCCTGTAAACAAGGTGCCAGGCTATTTTTTCAAGGGGCTTTATGGCTCCATAAAGTCAATCTTAGTTCCTTAAAGCTGTCTGGTCATATCTGAGGCCATGCTTGCCTCTCTTAAAATATGATATGCTGGTCAAAGCCTTAGTAATATAACCAATGTTTCCAACTGTGTCCAGTTCCAAGGAGAACATATTCTTAGCGAACTTATGTAAATAATTATACTGCCATGAAAATAAGAATACTCACTAAGAGTTTCCAAATTCTGAAGGGACCAGGCAGGGAGAAAAATATAAATATTTCAATTCTGCTTATAAAGTTATAATTCAGCAAATAGCTGTAAATCAGAATGAGAAGATGTTTCCTTATATCTGGAAAACAGTGATTGAAAAGGCAGTAATATTTCAGACAAAGGTCTTAAAAATTATAATCATATTCATCAGTTCATTCAGTCCTATGTAATTAATTCTTGTTGATCTTGATCTTTTATTAGTTTTATGAAACCACCCATTTTTCTATTAGGGTTCTGTAATTTCTTACTTAGTTTAGTGGTATGATCTGAAAGTGATCAAAAGCCCATATTTGTCAAAAAGTCCTTTCTATGAATCTTTTTTTTTTGGCGATACGCGGGCCTCTCACTGTTGTGGCTTCTCCCTTTGCGGAGCACAGGCTCCGGACGCGCAGGCTCAGCAGCCATGGCTCACGGGCCCAGCCGCTCTGCGGCATGTGGGATCTTCCCGGACCGGGGCACGAACCCGTGTCCCCTGCATCAGCAGGCGGACTATCAACCACTGCGGCACCAGGGAAGCCCTCTATGAACCTTTTTTGAAGATGAAACATTTTTGCAAAAGCATCAGAGTAAAACAATAGTTGTCTGTAAATGACAATAGACATGGTTATAGATCTGATTATAATGCAATTGACTGGAAAATCTGGTTATTTCTGTGACATACAACAATTTAAAATGATAACTAGAATTATGATTGATAACATTTTACGAGGAAATATCAGATTTGGGGGAATTTCATATAATTTTTACAACACATATTACAAACATTCATCCATTCAATATAACCTAAGAAGGCTTGTCATCACTAATTTGATAATGCTTCCATGTAATTTTTTTAAATGTTTATTTTATATTGGAGTATAGTTGATTAACAATGTTGTGTTAGTTTCAGGTATACAGCACAGTGATTCAGTTATACATATACACGTATCTATTCTTTTTCAAATTCTATTCCCAGTTAGGTTATTACAGAGTACTGAGCCGAGTTCCCTGTGTTATACATTAGGTCCTTGTTGGTTATCTATTTTAAATATAGCAGTGTGTACATGTCAGTCCCAAACTCCCTACTATCCCTTCCCCCGATCTTTCCCCACTGGTAACCATAAGTTTGTTCTCTAAGTCTGTGGGTCTGTTTCTGTCTTGTAAGTAATTTCTTTGTATCATTTATTTTTTTAGATTCTACATATAAGTGATATCATATGATATTTGTCTTTGTCTGACTTACTTCATTTAGTATGATAATCCCTAGGTCCATCCATGTTACTGCAAATAGCATTATTTCATTCTTCTTAATGGCTGAGTAATATTCCATTGTATATCTGTACCACATCTTCTTCAACCATTTCTGTCAGTGGACACTTTGGTTGATTCCATGACTTGGCTATTGTAAACAGTGCTGCAATGAACATTGGGGTGCATGTTTCCTTTTGAACCATGTTTTTTTCTGCGTACATGCCCAGGAGTGGAATTGCTGGATCCTATGGTAGCTCTATTTTTAGTTTCTTAAGGATCCTCCATACTGTTCTCCATAGTGGCTGAACCAATTTACATTCCCACCGACAGTGTAGGAGGGTTCCCTTTCCCCCACACCCTTTCCAACGTTTATTGTTTGTAGACATTTTGATGATGGCCATTCTAGCTGGTGTGAAGTGACATCTCACTGTAGTTTTGATGTACATTTCTCTAATAATTAGCAATGTTGAGCACATTTTCATGTGCCTCTTGGCCATCTGCATGTCTTGTTTGGAGAAATGTTAATTTAAATCTTCTGCCTATGTTTTGATTGGGTTGTTTGTGTTTTTGGAATTGAGCTGCATGAGGTTTGCAAATTTGGAGATTAATCCCATGTCAGTCACATTGTTTGCAGACATCTCTCATTCTGTGGGTTGTCTTTTCGTTTTGTTTATGGTTTCCTTTGTTGTGCAAAAGCTTTTGAGTCTGATTAGGTCCCATTTGTTTATTTTCTTTTTATTTCCCTTACTCTGGGAGATGCACTGAGAAAGATAGTGCTGTGATTTATGTCAGAGAGTGTTCTGTCTATATTTTCCTCTAAGAGTTTTATAGTGTCCAGTCTGACATTTTGGTCTTTGATCCATTTTGAGTTTATTTTTGTATATGGCATTAAAGAATGTTCTAATTTCATTTTTTTACATGTAGCTGTTCAGCTTTCCCAGCACCATTTATTGAAGAGAGTATCTTTTCTCCATTGTATAGTCTTGCCTCCTTTGTTGTAGATTAATTGACCATAGGTGTGTGGGTTTATCTCTGGGCTTTCTATCCTGTTCCATTGATCTCTATGTCTGTTTTTGTGCCAGTACCATACTGTTTTGATGACCATACCTTTGTGATATAGTCTGAAGTCAGGAAGTCTGGTTCCTCCAGCTCCATTTTTTTTTTTTTTGTTTTGCTTTGTTTCTTGTTTTTTCCTCAATATTGCTTTGGCTATTCAGGGCCTTCTGTGTATCCATTACAAACTTTAAGATTTTATGTTCTAGTTCCATGAAAAAGGCTGTCAGTAATTGGACAGGGATTGCATTGAATCTGAAGATTGCCTTGGGTAGTACAGTCATTTTGGCAATATTGATTCTTCCAATCTAAGAAAATGTTATATTTTTCCATCTGTTTGTGTCATTTGTGATTTCTTTCAACAGCATCTTATAGTTTTTGGAGTACAGATATTTTGCCTCCTTTGGTATGTTTATTCCTAGGTATTTTATTATTTTTGATGTGATGGTAAATGGGAGTGTCTCTTTAATTTCTATTTCTGATCTTTCATTGTTAGTGTATAGAAATGCAAGAGATTTCTGTGTATTAATTTTGTATCCTGCAACTTTACCAAATTCATTGATGAGCTCTAGTAGTTTTCTGGTAGCATCTTTACAATTTTCTATGTATAGTATCATGTCATCTGCAAATAGTGACACTTTTACTTCTTCTTTTCCAATTTGTATTCCTTTTTTTTTTTAAGGTACGCTGGCCTCTCACCATTGAGGCCTCTCCCGTTGTGGAGCACAGGCTCCGGATGCGCAGGCTCAGCGGCCATGGCTCACGGGCCCAGCTGCTCCGCGGCATGTGGGATCTTCCCGCACCGGGGCACGAACCCGCGTCCCCTGCATCGGCAGGCGGACTCTCAACCACTGCGCCACCAGGGAAGCCCCCCCAATTTGTATTCCTTTAAGTGTTTTTCTTCTCTGATTGCTGTGGCTAGGACTTCCAAAACTATGCTGAATTAAAGTGGCAAGAATGGACATCCTTGTCTTGTTCCTGATCTTAGAGGAAATGTTTTCAGCTTTTCACCGTTGAGTATGCTGTTAGCTGTAAGCTTTTCATATATGGCATTTACTGTGTTGAGGTATGTTCCCTTCATGCCTGCTTTCTAGAGAGTTTTTATCATCAATTGATGCTGAATTTTAGCAAAAGTTTTTCTGCGTTTATTGAGATTATCATATGGTTTTTATTCTTCAACTTGTTTATGTGATGTATCACACTGATTGATTTGTGGATATTGAAAAATCCTTGCATCCCTGAGGTAAATCCCACTTGATCATGGTGTATGATCCTTTTAGTGTATTGTTGGATGCAGTTTGCTAGTATTTTCTTGAGGATTTTTGCATCTCTATTCATTAGCGGTATTGGCCTGTAATTTTCTTTTTTTTGTGTGGTGTCTTTGTCTGGTTTTGGTATCAAGGTGATGGGGGCCTCATAGAATGAGTTTTGAAGTGTTCTTTTCTCTGAGATTTTTTTGGAATAGTTTCAGAAGTATAGGTGTTAGCTCTTCTGTAAATGTTTGATAGAATTTGTCTGTGAAGCCATGTGTTCCTGGACTTCTGTTTGTTGAAAGTTTTTTAATCACAGTTTAAATTTCATTACTTGTGATTGGTCTATTGATATTTTCTGTTTCTTCCTGGTTCTTTCTTCAGAGATTGTACCTTTCTACTAATTTGCGCATTTTTTCTAGGCTGTTCATTTTATTGGCACAGTTCCTTGAAGTAGTCTCTTACAGTCCTTTGTATTTCTGTGGTGTCCATTGTAACTTCTCCTTTTTTGTTTCTAATTTTATGGACTTGAGCCCTCTCCCTCTTTTTCTTGATGAGTCTGGATAAGGTTTATCACACTTGTTTATCTTTTCAAAGAACTAGCTTTTAGTTTCATTGATCTTTTCTATTGTTTTCTTCATCTCTATTTATTTCTGCTCTGATCTTTATAATTTCTTTCCTTCTACTAACTTTGGGTTTTTTTTTAACATCTTTATTGGAGTATAATTGCTTTACATTGTTTTGATAGTTTCTGCTGTATAACAAAGTGAATCAGCTATACGTATACTTATATCTCTATATCCTCTCCCTCTTGCATCGCTCTCCCACCCTCTCTATCCAATCCCTCTGCTGGTCACAAAGCACCGAGCTGATTTCCCTGTGCTATGTGGCTGTTTCCCACTAGCTATCTATTTTGCATTTGGTAGTGTATATACGTCAATGCCACTAGCTTACTTTATCCCAGCTTACCCTTCCCACTTCCCCTGTCCTTAAGTCCATTCTCTACATTTGCATCTTTATTCCAGTCTTGCCCCTAGGTTATTTAGAAGCTTTTTTTTTTTTAAGATTCCATGTACATGTGTTAGCATAAGGTATTTGTTTTTCCTTTTATGACATACTTCACTCTGTATGACAGGTTCTAGGTCCATCCACCTCACTACAAATGACCCAATTTTGTTCCTTTTTATGGCTGAGTAATATTCCATTGTATATATGTGCCACATCTTCTTTATTCATTCATCTGTTGAAGAACACTTAGGTTGCTTCCATGTCCTGGCTATTGTAAATAGTGCTGCCATGAACACTGTGGTACATGACTGTTTTGGAATTATGGTTTTCTCAGGGTGTATTCCCAGTAGTGGGATTGCTGGGTCCTATGGTAGTTCTATTTTAGTTTTTTAAGGAACCTCCATACTGTTCTCCATATTCTCTGTATCAATTTACATTCCCACCAACAGTGCAAGAAGGTTCCCTTTTCTCCACAGCCTCTTGAATATTTGCTGTTTGTAGATTTTTTTTTTTTCTGGCTGCGTTGGGTCTTTGTTGCTATGTTCAGGCTTTTTCTAGTTGCAGTGAGTGGGGGCTACTCTTCATTGTGGTGCATGGACTTCTCATTTTGGTGGCTCCTCTTGTTGTGGAACATGGGCTCTAGGTGCATGGGCTTCAGTAGTTGTGGCTCACGGGCTGTAGAGCGCAGGCTAACTAGTTGTGGCACATGAGCTTAGTTGCTCCATGGAATATGGGATGTTCTTGAACCAGGGCTCAAACCCATGTCCCCTGCACTGGCAGGTGGATTCACAACCACAGCACCAATAGGGAAGTCCCTATTTGTAGAATTTTTGATGATGACCATTCTGACAGGTGTGAGGCAATACCTCAGTGCAGTTTTGATTTGTATTTCCCTAATGATTATTGATGTTGAGCATCCTTTCATGTGTTTGTTGGCAATCTGTATAACTTCTTTGGAGAAATGTCTATTTAGATCTGCCCATTTTTGGATTGGGTTGTTTACTTTTATGATATTGAGCTGTATGAGCTGCTTGTATATGTTGGAGATTAACCCTTTGTCAGTTGCTTTGTTTGCAAATATTTTCTCCCATTCTGAGGGTTGTCTTTTTGTCTTGTTTATGGTTTCCTTTGCTGTGCAAAAGCTTTTAAGTTTCATTAGGTCCCATTTATTTGTTTTTGTTTTATTAACATTTCTCTATGAGGTGGGTCAAAAAGGACCTTGCTGTGATTTATGTCATGAAGTGTTCTGCCTATGTTTTCCTCTAAAAGTTTGATAGTGTCTGGCCTTACATTTAGGTCTTTAATCCATTTTGAGTTTATTTTTGTGTATGGTGTTAGGGAGTGTTCGAATTTCATACTTTTACATGTACCTGTACAGTTTTCCCAGCACCATTTCTTGAAGAGGCTGTCTTTTCTTCATTGTATATTCCTGCCTCCTTTATCAAGGATAAGGTGACCATATGTGCATGGTTTTATCTCTGGGCTTTCTATCCTGTTCCATTGATCTATATTTCTGTTTTTGTGCCAGTACCATACTGTCTTGATTACTGTAACTTTGTAGTATAGTGTGAAGTCAGGAAACCTGATTCCTCCAGCTCTGATTTTCTTTCTCAAGATTTCTTTGGCTATTCAGGGTCTTTTGTGTTTCCATACAAATTGTGCAATTTTTTTGTTCTGGTTCTGTGAATAATGCCATTGGCAGTTTGATAGGGATTGCATTGCATCTGTAGAATGCTTTGGGTAGTACAGTCATTTTCACAATGTTGATTCTTCCAATAAAGAACATGGTATATCTCTACACCTGTTTTTATCCTCTTTAATTTATTTCGCTAGTGTCTTATAGTTTTCTGCATACAGGTCTTTAGTCTCCTTAGGTAGGTCTATTCCTAGGTGTTTACTGTTTTTGTTGCAATGGTAAATGGGAGTGTTTCCTGAATTTCTCTTTCAGATTTTTCATTGTTATTGTATAGGAATGCAAGAGATTTCTGTGCATTAATTTTGTATCCTGCTACTTAACCAAATTCATTGATTAGCTCTAGTAGTTTTCTGGTAACATCTTTAGGATTCTCTATGTATAGTACCATGTCATCAGCAAGCAGTGACAGTTTTACTTCTTCTTTTCTGATTTGGATTCCTTTTATTTCTTTTTCTTCTCTGATTGCTGTGGCTAAAACTTCCAAAACTATGTTGAATAACAGTGGTGACAATGGGCAGCCTTGTCTTGTCCCTGATCTTAGTGGAAATGGTTTCAGTTTTTCACCAATGAGAACGATGTTGACTTGGAATTTGTCATATATGACCTTTATTATGTTGTGGTAAGTTTCCTCTATGCCTACTTTCTGGAGAATTGTTATCATAAATCGGTGTTGAACTTGGTCAAAAGCTTTTTCTGCATCTATTGGGATTATCATATGGTTTTTATTCTTCGGGTTTTTTTTTGTTTGTTTTTGTTTTTGCAGTACCCGGGCCTCTCACTGTTGTGGCCTCTCCCGTTGCAGAGCACAGGTTCTGGACGCTCAGGCTCAGTGACCATGGCTCACGGGCCCAGCCGCTCCACGGCATGTGGTATCTTCCCGGACTGGGGCACGAACTCGTGTCCCCTGCATCAGCAGGCAGACTCTCAACCACTGCCCTACCAGGGAAGCCCTATTCATCGGTTTTTAGTATGGTTTATCACATTGATTGATTTGCATGTATTGAAGAATCCTTTCATTCCTGGGATAAACCTCACTTGTTCATGGTGTATGATCCTTTTAATGTGCTGCTGGATTCTGTTTGCTAGTATTTTGTTGAGGATTTTTGCATCTATGTTCATCAGTGATATAGGCCTGTAGTTTTCTTTTTTTGTGTGACATCTTTGTGTGGTTTTGGTATCAGGGTGATGGTGACCTCATAGAATGAGTTTGGGTGTAATCCTCCTTCTGCTCTATTTTGGAAGAGTTTGAGAAGGATAGGTGTTAGCTCTTCTCTAAATGTTTGATAGAATTCCCCTGTGAAGCCATCTGGTCCTGGGCTTTTGTTTATTGGAAGATTTTTAATCACAGTTTCAATTTCAGTGCTTGTGATTGGTCTGCTTATATTTTCTATTTCTTCCTGCTTCAGTCTCGGAAGGTTGTGCTTTTCTAAGAATGTGTCCATTTCTTCCAGGTTGTCCATTTTATTGGCATAGAGTTGCGTGTAGTAATCTCTCATGATCCTTTGTATTTCTGCAGTGTCCGTTGTTACTTCTCCTTTTTCATTTCTAATTCTGTCGATTTGAGTCTTCTCCCTTTTTTTCTTGTTGAGTCTGGCTACTGGTTTATCAACTTTGTTTATCTTCTCAAAGAACCAGCTTTTAGTTTTATTGATCGTTACTATCGTTTCCTTCATTTCTTTTTCATTTATTTCCAATCTGTTCTTTATGATTTCTTTCCTTCTGCTAACTTCTGGGTGTTTTTTGTTCAACTTTCTCTAATGCTTTAGGTGTAAGTTTAGGTTGTTTATTTGAGATATTTCTTGTTTCTTGAGGTAGGATTATATTGCTATAAACTTCCCTCTTTGAACTTCTTTTGCTGTGTTCGATAGGTTTTGGGTCGTCACGTTTTCATTGTCATTTGTTTCTAGGTATTTTTTGATATCCTCCTTGATTTCTTCAGTGAACTCTTGGTTATTTAGTAGTGTATTGTTTAGCCTCCATGTGTTTGTGTTTTTTACAGAATTTTCCTGTAATTGTTATCTAGTTTCATAGCGTTCTGGTCGGAAAACTTACTTGATATGATTTCAATTTTCTTAAATTTACCATGGCTTGATCTGTGACACAAGGTATGATCTATCTTGGAGAAAGTTCCATGAGCACTTGAGAAGAAAGTGTATTCTTTTGTTTTTGGATGGAATGGCCTATAAATATCAATTAAATCTATCTTGTTTTATGTATCATTTAAAGCTTATGTTTCCTTATTTATTTTTGTTTTGGATGATGTGTCCATTGCTGAAAGTGAAGTGTTAAAAGTCCCCTACTATGATTGTGCTGCTGTCAGTTTCCCCTTTTATGGCTGTTAGCATTTGCCTTATGTATTGAGGTGCTCCTATGTTGGGTGCATAAATATTTACTGTTGTTATATCTTATTCTTAGATTGATCTCTTGATTATTATGTAGTGTCCTTCTTTGTCTCTTGTACTAGTCTTTATTTTAAAGTCTATTTTGTCTGATATGAGAACTGCTACTCCATCTTTTTTTATTTCCCTTTGCATGGAATATCTTTTTCCATCCCCTCACTTTCAGTCTGTATGTGTCTCTAGGTCTGAAGTGGGTCTCTTGTAGACAGCATATATACGGGTCTTGTTTTTGTATCCATTCAGCCAGTCTATGTCTTTTGGTTGGAGCATTAATCCATTTACATTTAAGCCGGTTATCGATATGTATGTTACTATTACCATTTTCTTAATTGTTTTGGGCTTTTTATTGTACATCTTTTCCTTCTCCTGTGTTCCCTGCCAGAGATATTCCTTTAGCATTTGTTGTAAAGCTTGTTTGTTGGTGTTGAATTCTCTTAGTTTTTGCTTGTGTGTAAAGTTTTTAATTTCTCCATCGAATCTGAATGAGATCCTTGCTGGGTAGAGTAATCTTGGTTGTAGGTTTTTCCCTTTCATCACTTTAAATATGTGCTGCCACTCCCTTCTGACTTGCAGAGTTTCAGCTGAAAAATCAGCTGTTAACCTTATGGGGATTCCATTGTATGTTATTTGGTGCTTTTCCCTTGATGCTTTTAATATTTTTTCTTTGTATTTAATTTTTGATAGTTTGATTAATATGTGTCTTGGTGTGTTTCTCCTTGGATTTATCCTGTATCACACTCTCTGAGTCCCCTGGACTTGACTGCCTATTTCCTTACCCATATTAGGGAATTTTTCAACTATAATCTCTTCAAATATTTTCTCAGTCCCTTTCTTTTTCTCTTCTTCTTCCAGGACTGCTATAATTTGAATGTTGGTGCATTTGATATGTTCCCAGAGGTCTCTGAGACTGTCCTCAATTTTATTCATTCTTTATTCTTTATTCTGCTCTGCCATAGTTATTTCCACTATTTTATCTTCCAGGTCACTTATCCGTTCTTCTGCCTCAGTTATTCTGCTATTGATTGCTTCTAGAGAATTTAAAATTTCATTTATTGTGTTGTTCATCATTATTTGTTTGCTCTTCAGTTCTTCTAGATCCTTGTTAAACGTTTCTTGTATTTTCTCCAGTCTATTTCTAAGAATTTGGATATGTTTACTATCATTATTCTGAATTATTTTTCAGTTACTGTGTATTTCCTCTTCATTTGTTTGGTCTGGTGGGTTGTTACCTTGCTCCTTCATCTGCTGTGTATTTCTGTGTCTTCTCATTTTGCTTAACTTACTGTGTTTGGGGTCTCCTTTTCACAGGCTGCATGTTTGTAGTTTCCATTGATTTTGGTGTCTGACCCCAGTGAGTAAGGTTGGTTCAGTGGGTTGTGTAGGCTTCCTGGTGCAGGGGACTGGTGCCTGTGGTCTGGTGGATGAGGCTGGATCTTATTTTTCTGGGGGGAAGGACCACTTCCAGTGGTTTGTTTTGGGTGTCTGTGAACTTATTATGATTTTAGGCAGCCTCTCTGCTAATGGGTGGGGTTGTGTTCCTGTCTTGCTAGTTGTTTGGCATGGTGTATCCAGCACTGGAGCTTGCTGGTCATTGAATGGAGCTGTGTCTTAGCATTGAGATGGAGGTGTCTGGGAGAGCTTTTGCTGTTTGATATTACATGTAGCTGGGAGGTCTCTGGTGGACCATTGTTCTGAACTCGGCCCTCCCAGTTCAGAGGCTCAGGCCTGACACCCGGCCAGAGCACCAGGACCCTGTCAGCCACACGGCTCAGAAGAAAAGGGAAAAAAGAAATAATAAAATAAAATAAAGTTATTAAAATAAAAAAATTATTAAAAATAAAGTAGTAAAAAAGTAATAAATAAGAAAGAAAGAAAGAAAGAAGAGAGCAACCAAACCAAAAAAACCCAAATCTACCAATGATAACAAGTGCTAAAAAGTATACTAAAAAAAAAAAAAGAAAAAAGCAGACAGATAGAGCCCTAGGACAAATGGCAAAAGCAAAGCTATACAGGCAAAATCACACAAAGAACCATACACATACACACTCACAAAAAGAGAAAAAGGGAAAAAAATATGTATATAAAAACAAGGATGAGACCAATAAACAATAATCAATAAAAAAATCAAAATCTACCAATCAAAAATTTAACAAAAATCAATAAACAAATCTACCAATGTTAATTAACTCTAAATACTACTAAGATAAACATAAAACCAGAAACAAAATTAGATTCTGAAAGCAAACTCCAAGTCTACAATTCTTCCCAAAGTCCATTGCCTCAATTTTGGGATGATTCGTTGTCTATTCAGGTATTCCACAGATGCAGGGTACATCAAGTTGATTGTGGAGATTTAATCTGCTGCTCCTGAGGCTGCTGGGAGAGACTTCCCTTTCTCTTCTTTGTTCACACAGCTCCGGGGCTCAGCTTTGGATTTGGCCCCACCTCTGCGTGTAGGTGCCTGAGGGTGTATGTTCTTCGCTCAGAGAGGTCAGGGTTAAAGTAGAGGCTGCGTCTTGGCATGTTCCCCTTTGGGTTAATTCTGTATGGGACTCTGTGCTTCCTGGACTTGTGTGACTGTTTCTTTTCCCGGGTTAGTTAATATAGTTCATATAGTTAATGAAATGTTCTTTAATTATAGGTGTCTGTGTGAGAAAGGAAACTTCCTTTCATATACAGCAAAGAGTTTGTCCTTAAAGAAGATGGAGTATATTAAATTAATTATCATATGTAGAAATACTTTACTTGTTCTTAGATGTAGTTTAATCAATTCTGTGTTGATTTAACTCTAAAAACATTACAGGGTAGGGAAAGATTCTTAAACAAGGTCTGAGTACAGTGGGTCCTTGGACAAGGTAGTGGTTAAGGGTACCTACTGCCCCCCCTCCCTTCACAGCCCCATAGCCAAAAGTCCAAGTATTGCTATCTCTGCCTCAAAAACAAAGGAATTGATAAATGACTCAGCCAAGGGCAGGGAACTGAAACAGTTTAGATAGAATCAGGACTCATACACTAGTTCTTTTTATTCCCCATACTGTGATCCCTGACTGAACACAAACATTTCCCCACACTGAGTTAATTTAAAGATTTGTAAAATGAAAATACGGGTACCATATTTATAGAAAAAAATCCACGTATAAGTGGGCCTGCACAGTTCAAATCCGTGTTGTCCAAGGGTCAACTGTATACCTCAAAGGGAAAGCATTTTTACATCTGACTGTATCACATTAACAAATTTCTATAGTAAAAAAGGGTGCCAAAACCAAAATTAAAATATAAAAACATGTTAATTCATATGAAGCATTTAGAAACATGCCTGACACATTTTAAGAGCTCGATATATATTAATACTATCAGGGTTTTTCTTTTCAGGCAAGAGGATAAGAAATATAAACTCATGGGAAAGCTAAATCCTATCTTTCTTCAATAATATTTAACTGAAGTATACATGTAGAAAAGTACACAGAGTACTTTTCCCAGTGTACAGCTTAATGAATTTCTACAAAGTGAGCACAGCTCCCCAGATCAAGTAATGAGCATTATCAGAGTCCTGAAGCCCCATCAGACCCCCGCTCAATTATTACTCCCCTTCCCTCCCAGAGATAGCCCCATCTTAATATTTAACACCATAGTTCAGTTTTGCCTAGTTTTAAACTCCATATAGATGGACTCAAACTGTATATATTTACATTAGTTTTGTATTCTGTGTAAAAATTTCACAACCTTAGTGACTTAAAACAATATGAACTTATTATCTCACAGGTTCCACAGATCAGGAGTCCTGCATTTTGTGACTTGATTCTCTGCTCAGTGTCTCACATGACTGAAATCTGTCTGGATTCATAGTTTCTGAACCTGACCTATATCAAGAATAATGTAGAAGTGTTCCAGGAGCCCATAGAGCTTTGTCAAAAATAGCAGCATTTATTTTAGGTCAAATCTTTTACTGGATAGAGCAGTGCTTTTTGGGCCAATATTAGAGCACCCTTATTACAGGCCATACAATTTATATTTATATATCTGTAGGAAAAATTCTGAAAGACTTGAAATTGACCCCAAATGTGTTTTTCTAGGTTTTCTCACTCTTTCATCATTTTTGCACTATTTTGCAGCTCTACAAGTTGTGAGTATCTAATAACCATACAAAGATCCTTCCCCATAGAAATGCAAATTAGTTGTGTCAGGTGGAATGGAATGGATTATTGCTTGTGGGTAGACCCATTGCACATCTACTTGTAAATTTATTTCAGCATTTCTTATTTTCCTATATATATATATGGTCTTTGAATTTTCCTTTGAAACTGGTTGTAGCATCTTACTGATTTCATTTGATAATGAGTTAAAAATAAAATATTTGACATGTGTTCATCTTATATTTGTACAAGAGTCATAATTTTACCTTTTAAAAATCTATTATTTAACATAATTTACTAATAATTTGATTATTGTGTATCATATATATGCCTATTTATAAAAGCTAGGACATATTTACCATTTAAATGGATTCAAAGATTTGTGTGTATTCCAAGTTTGATTTAAGATACATTTTTATTAATGATTAATTTTGAGTTCTTCATCAAGAATGGAATTGACCTTTTTGTTCCTGTTCTGTTGGATGGCAGAGTCTGTTTATAAGGTCCATCTGTAATGCAGTTAACAGTGTAAATTTAATCTTATCAATTGCTTCTCTAAATCTTTTCAGTAATTTCCCATTATTTTTGTGATAAAACCCTACACCTTAACTGGTCCCAATTTTCCTCTTCTGGAAGTTTCCCACACTCCACAGAGCTTTCTACAAAGATACTGGTCTTTTTTCAGTCTCTCAAACACATCACGTATATTCCTGAATTCAGAATATTTGCACAAGCTATTGGTTCTTCCAGGAAAGCCTTTCCCCACCATCTTCAACTCTCCTGTTATTCCTTCCTATCTCCCTGCCTCTTCTTTCCTTTCTCTTTCTCTTTCTTTCCTTCACATCCTGCCCACCTCCCTGCTTTATTCATTCCTATTCAACCTTTAGATTTGAACTCAAGTTTCTGTCCCTCAGGCAAATTTTCCTAATCCTACCTCCAGAATAAATCAGGTCCCTTTGTAACACACTCTCAGCACCAGCTTTTCTTCCTTCTTTTAGTCCACTTTGCAATTATGGATTCAACTTTTGATAAATTAATTAATTTTTAAATTGAGGTCCAGGTCTGTCTTGCTCACCTGTATATCTGCAACTTCTAATCAAAAATCTGACAAGTAGTGTGTACTCAATAAATTACTCAACTACCTTGGCATCTTACTACTTTTCTCTTTGCTATGAGGTCAAACATGTGAAATGGTCACTATTCATCCACCTTTATGTACTAATAATGATAATTTCTAAAGTTTCAACCACAGAACGCAATCTTTCCTGACATAGTCCTCTTGGATAGTATGCAAAAGAATTTTAGAAGTGACTTCTCCATCTAAGAATGCTTAAGGATTACCTGAACTCTGGGTTCAAATTCTGTCTTTAACTATAGTGTGGCATGACTTGGGAAAAAGTTCAAAAATCTCCAAGTGTCTTATCTTTTTCATTTATAAGATAGGAATAATGTAAGTCCTTTCATGTAAGGTAGTTGTGAGGATTAAATAAATTAACACATTTAAAGCAGTGAGTATATTTAAACTGTGCTTAACCCCAAGTAATGTTAGCTATTTTTAAAAAGATACTTTTGTGATCTGATTTCATAAGAAATTCATAATATTAAAAAAGAAAAAGAAAAAATCCTATCATTTAAAAGACAGTAAATACTCACTACCCTTGAGGTCATCAGTGACAGCCATAAGTGGCTGCACCATGCAAGTCTTTTCTGTTGAAGGAAACAAACATCACAGTATTGCAATACATGTTGATAATTGATTATTGACATAGCAACATCTTTCCACAGGATAGGAGAAGGAAAATAAATGAACACTCTGTCATAATTTTTGTCATGTGATTGATAAACCATGGAACAAGACTGCTTCTGAAGCCATACTCTCTGGAATCTAGATGGTCTTGGGTTGGTTCAAGTTCCTGATAATATCCTCTAAACACATCTGAATGGTGGCATCACGAGGAATCCGAGTAAAAGCCCAGAAAACTGAAAATATCTCCCTAAAATGTTCTCCAGATCACTAACAATGCCAGTTGTGCCATGAAAAATAAAGGATCTATATTCAAATAAGTTTGGAAAACACTATATCCCCTCCTAATGATTCACAGAAAACATTCATATATTAAAGGCTCTGAGAAGTTTTCTAGTAAAGAAACATATTTGACTTGATTTAAACCAATGATTTCCAAATTTATTACTACTTTTTTTTTTTTAACATTGTAATTACAAATACTTTGAGAAACAGGTGTCCATTAAACACATTTGGGAATCCCTAATTTGGCCTTTTAGGTAGTCCCAAATTATATATAGTTTAATTAGAAAAAATCCAATCAATTAATGATAATTTACACAAAGGATATAAAGCGATGCTATATTTTTTGCTAGCTACACAGATATATGAATGTGCCCTTGTATATTCCAATTTATGGTAAATACTTCCAAAGTAAAATCTCAAAAATCAAATTCAATAAGTGCTACAATTACATAAAATTTTATCTAAGCTCAATATTCTGGGATAGGACTAGCATTTAGGGTGATTTTAAACTAAGGGAAACAGTATATTCCAGGACAGGCTTATGCAATTAGGAAAACAGACAAAACCAGTATGTTTAAAAATATCAGGATAGATGGGGAAACTTCCCTTATATGGTTCTTTTTTTTTTTTGCGCTACGCGGGCCTCTCACTGCTGTGGCTTCTCCCGTTGCGGAGCACAGGCTCTGGACGCGCAGGCTCAGTGGCCATGGCTCACGGGCCCAGCCGCTCCGCGGCATGTGGGATCCTCCCGGACCGGGGCACGAACCCATGTCCCCTGCATCGGCAGGCGGACTCCCAACCACTGCACCACCAGGGAAGCCCTCCATTATATATTTAAAACAGAATTCTGAGAAGTGAGTAGGATTCCACAGACTGCCAGAAGGGTCCATGGGGAAAAAAATGTTAAGAATCTCTGCTCCAGGAGAAAATAATTAGAAAGTCAAGTTAGTAATGCGGGTTGGTTGTTATTGGCTGTGTTTAGCACGATATTCAGTGAAAGGGATCAGCTTAGATGGAAATTGGTGAATTTGCAAGCAAAATTGGAAGTGAATAGGGTTCAGAGATTCAGGACCTCTCAGTGTTGGCGAGAACCCACTGCTATAGACATTAGTCTGATGAGTGAAAAGCTTGACCCAGGAAGGCCCAGCAAAGACATGGATTCATCATATAAGCATGTTGTTGCAGATTACCCCAAAGTGGTCACTGTCAAGTTAAAAGAGAAGCATTTGGGTGAGGAAAAAAAAAATAAAGCTGGCCTAAGAACTGTTGTCTAGAAAGTAAGTTTTTATACCATTATGGTCCATGCAACTGGAGACAGATAGATCAGCAGCCCACACAATTTTGAAAGCTTATCTTGCTAAGGAAACCAGCAGCCTTACATTTGATGCATTGAGCCATCAAGCAACCACTGGGCTCCCAAACTTGCATTCACAGGAAGAAGGCTGCAAACATGCACACCCTCAGGAAGGGCACATGGCTCGAAATCCACTTCAGATGAGGCCATCAAGATCATAGAAAAGATAGAACCACTCAGAATGTAATTCTGGGCCATGTTGACAGGGGCCACGGAGAAAAATGAACAAACAGGCTCTTCCCAGAAAGTAAAATCAGGGTCTAAATAGGGAACTTCTCCTCTCACCTGAGTAAAGGGACTCACAGCACCTGCCTTCAGGTTTTCTTAATACTGTGGACCAGTGACTGCTCTGTCTCCTGTGCTTACTGCGATATCGTGATATACTAAGAAAGGTGCATTTTGGTTTTAATTCCCATGTTCTGGCCAGAGCTCCTAAAACCCTTGAAATTTCCTGAGTGATGATGGTGATAGGAACACCTTACACAGAGCTCCTAAATCCTTTGGAAATTCCTGGGTGACAGGATCATCTTTTGTGCTAATGAGGTAACTCTTGGTGAGATCCTGGATGGGGCCAGTTGCCAGGAAGGTCAAGCATGTTTAGAAGCTTGGGATTTTCAACTCCATCCCCTATCCTGCAGGGAGGGGAGAGAAGCTGGAGATTTAAGTTAATAACTGATTGAACCTATGTGATGAAGCCTTCATAAAAGTTCCCCGAAATGTGGTGAACCCATTCATGAGTCAGGAGGTGGATGTATCTCAACTACAAGGGGATAGAAGCTCCTGTGCTTATGACTCATCTGGACTTCACCCTACATATCTCTTTATCTGGCTATTCATTGGGTAAGGAATGCATCCATTAGTGTGTAATAAGCTGTTAAATGTAAATAAGTGTTCCCCTGAATTCTGTGAGCCATCCTAGCAAATTATTGAGCTGGAAGAGGGAGTCATGGGAACCCCAAGGTCTAGTCAGTACAGGTAACAGCTCAGGACTTGCAATTTGTGTCTGAAGTGGGCTCAGTCTTGTGGTTCTGAGCTCTTAACCTGTGAGATCTGATGCTAACTCCAGACAGGGTCAGAACTGAATTGCATTTTAGAACATCTAGCTGGTGTTGGAGAACTGAACGGTGGGGGAAAATGCCACACATTTGATGGCAAGAAGTGGTGTGCATAATAGAAGAAAAAACAGAATTGTCCTTCTGGTGTAGAAAAGTTTTCCCAGACACTTCTCTTTCCAGAATGTGAGATTTTATTACATTTTTTTTTTTTTTGTCCCTGCTCCACTATTCTGTGTTGGGTGTTGTCAGAGTGGGAAATAAGTAGGGATACATTTTCTTTTAGTTCATGCGTTGCCAAGTACAAGTAACCATATTCACCCCTGCTGGATGCAGTAGCTGTATGAAACTTTCGGTTCTATCCCTCAAAGAAGGGAAGCCTATATTTTGTATAGGCGAATAAGGGTTTGGATGCTTATTTGGTGGCAAGGAAGGCAGAATGTGGCAGAAATGCCTAGCTATACATCAAAGATTCCTATTCCTCTTAGCATAGTATAATCATTGCTGGTGATAATTATCAGCCAGAGATAATACTTCCCAGATCATATTGCATCCATGAGGGGCCATATGATTTGTTCTCACCAATGGCATACAGGAGAACATGCTGTGTTTCATTCTGGGCAGAGGAGACCAGGCTATGCATATGCTTTACCTCCTCTCAACTTCCCATCAGCGATTGCAGAACGCCCTCAGGCCCTAGACAAGGGTGAAAACATAGGAAGAAGTCTGGGACTTATCTCACCACCAAGAGGAAGGATGCCTTTGGAACCCCCCAAACAGCATTGTTCATGTGAATGACAAATACATTTTTATCATTCCCTTAAGCCACTGAGATTTGGAAAGTTTCGCTGTTGTTGTTGTTAAAGCAGCCAGTGTTAGCCCAACGAATACATTATCCAAGTGGAGATACCAGGTAGGTAGTTAGATAAGGGTCTAGAGCTCAGATGAGAGGTCAAAGCAAAGCTCAAAATGTAGAAGTTAGCATGTATTTAAAGACATGAAGCTAGACATCGCTTAAGGAGAGCAGATGTTTAGAGAGGAAAACAAGGATCAAGGTCCAGCATTAAGAACTCCAGTACTGGGCTTCCCTAGTGGCGCCGTGGTTGAGAGTCCGCCTGCCAATGCAGGGGACACGGGTTCGTGCCCCGGTCCGGGAAGATCCCACATGCCGCGGAGCAGCTGGGCCCGTGAGC
>RJWK010030790.1:0-24560 GCA_004363435.1 Platanista minor | reverse complement strand
CCTGAGAGAAGGAAGGAAGGATGAAGGAAGAGTTTGGGGAATGGACAGAAAGTGGGGAAAAACCAAAGGTCTACGTCTGGAACAATTGCCTTCCTACCCCAATGCACATTCTCTCTCTCTCTCTCTCTCTCTCTCTCTCTCACACACACACACACACACACACATACACACACACACACACACACACACACACACACACTTACGTCAGGCATTTATACCTCAGGCCAGAAAGAAAATAGTCGCTTATTCTCTGAAGGCACCTAAAAAACCTTTCTGGGGAGAGCTACAGCAGTTAGTGTGGTGGTATTTGGAACACGCTGCTTTTTATAGGGACACCCTCCTCACTACAAAGTGAAGCCTGGAAGTCAAAAAATATGTGTCTATGTACACAGAGCTTCCAGTTTGCCTTTCCATTGCCTCTTCCTGAAATGTGAATGGAAAACCATGAGCTACCAGTCATTGATGGAGTATATAGTATGACTGAGAAAGATCAAATTAAAAACAAAGCACAATAGAAAAACTAACTCTAGAGATAATTCCAAGAAAAGAATTTCAAAATAAAAACAACTAACCTCAAACTGGTATCCCTTGACAGGTTCAAAACGACGTTACTTATAAGGAAAAAGAAAAGGGTGCCATGAAAAAGTAAGAGAGAAGAAGAAAGGGCTTTGTGAAGTTAAACGTATTACTGCCAAAATTTAAAAAAATCAATTTAAAGATTGAACTCAACCTCTTAGAATATAAGATAAAAATAGAAAGAGATGGTAAATATGACAGAAAGGATAAGAGACATTGAGAAATGGTTGAGGAAATCCAGTATTTGGCTAACATGAGTTTACAAAAAGGCAACAGAGAAGATGAAGGAATAGGAATAATCAAAGAAATAATGGAAGAGGATGTCCCACTTTATATTTAAAGTGCCTAAAAAGTGTTGAACAGATGAAAAACACACCCACTTAGACACATGTTCCTGACACATCAGGACACCAAGGATAAAAAGAAGATCCTGAAAATTTCCAGACAGGGAGAAAGGTCATCTGAAAAGGGACCAGACTTCTCCACAACCACATCGAATGCTACAAGAGAAAGGAGCAACGCCTGCCAAGCTCTGAGAAAAATCAGATTCAGTTTTGAATTGCATACTAAACCACAATATTACTCAGCCATGGGGGCAGAACCTAGACATTTTTAGATTCACAAGGGCTTAGAAATTCACCTCTCAGTTTTTTCTTTTTTAAAAGGTTATTTCTTTTTTATTTCTCAGTTATTTCTTTCTCAAGGTTTTTTTTTTTTTTTTTTTTTTTTTCTGTACGTGGGCCTCTCACTGTTGTGGCCTCTTCTGTTGCAGAGCACAGGCTCCAGACGCGCAGGCTCAGCGGCCATGGCTCACAGGCCCAGCCGCTCCACGGCATGTGGGATCCTCCCGGACCGGGGCACAAACCCGTGTCCCCTGCATCGGCAGGCAGACTCTCAACCACTGTGCCATCTGGGAAGCCCCAGTTATTTCTTTTTTAAACAGTTATTTGAGTGCATGCTCCAGCAATATGAGAAATCAAATCGAGAGAGAGGAAAACATCCAAGAAACAGTGGATTGAATTCAGAGGTATAATGAAGAGAATCCCAGAATGATTAACATGAGGCAGTCCCACAGAATGAGGGCAGCTTGGGACAGGAAGACCTGAAGAGGTGTTCCTGGGAAAAAGGAGGTCCAAAAAATAAATAGCATGATGGAAACTGTGGAAAATCCAATGACAAATAAAGGCAGAAATGCAAGAGAATGGAAAAGCAATCAGAACTGACAGGAAGAAGGAACCAATTATTAGAAATAAATGAAAGGTAAGTTCTAGGATAGCTCTCATGTTTCTAGCTGAGATAACTGCGTGAATGGTATGTGTCCTGGCTGTCATCATCACGTCCAACCTCATCACGGTTGGAGTAGGAGCCCAGGTATGGGGGTTTTCGTCCCTGATAAGCATTTCCATACCCACAAGTGGCATGGAGGTGAAGAAATACTGGACTTCAGCGTACTGCTGCAAGCTTGGACAACAGGAGAGGGCTTCAGCAGGGACCACCAGAGAGCACAGATTCTTCCCCCATTTTCCTGGCCACACTTGGGTCTCTAGTATTATGTGGTGACAACAGAAGACAATACTGATGGCAGTGGAATTTCATGCTGGCACTGGCATGGAGTCAAAACTAAGTTGATTTAAAACATAAAAAGAAGTGGTATTTCGGAGCATCTGACTTTGTGGGCTATGATTTAGTCTGCAAATCTACTGGGAACGAGGGCACATAGGAGAGAGAAGAGATGATGGTATAAGTGAGCTAAATACTCATCTCTTATGTCAAGATGTCAGTTAATGATATCTAAAGCTGAGGAGCCAGAAATAAGGGCATACGCATATCACATGGAGATAACCTCCTGGAAGACTAAGTATAGAAACATTTAAGGTGTCCGCTTCTGGAGAGCGGGGCCAGGAGTGGGGCTAAGAGGGTAGGAAATGGTTTGCATTTACATTTTATTTGCTCATTTGTCTCGATCTTTAATATATATATATATATATGTATATATATATATATATATATACATATATATATATATATATATATGTATTACTTCAAAAAATCTTTTAAAATGTGTGTTCTCTTCTGTCAGTCCTACTATCTGGATTCCCTTGCTGCTGTGTAGTTGTTTAAATTGTCCTCATGTCTATCATAAACCATCTTCTGGAAGAGGGTAAGGTAATAAATCAAATAATTAACCAGTCACGGACATCCACTCCATTTGTTAAACCTCTTCCTCTTTTTCATTTCCAAGAGTGCTCTCTAGGACACAAGGGAGGAAGACCCTAGTTAGTGCTGTCATTGTCTTGGTTGTGGGGTAACAGGAAGCAGAGGAGCCTTAATTTTTAGTATTTAGACTTCGGCTCTGAAGACTGCTACTGAAATGGGGTAAACTCTGATTACAGCTTTTACAGTGCACTGTTTTCCCTGAGCTAGAGAACGGTCTTCTGAATTAGTATCAGTAAAATGCTTTTCAGTGGGATCACTGACACCAGAAGTCGCCACTGATGCCAATGTAAATACCATCCCTGGACATGGCCTTGCCAGGCAGCACAGATAATCACCTACAACCACAGGCTGATGGTTAGCCAGTCAGTCAACTGGCATTGAGTGCTCACTGGGCGGTCCTGTAGGGGTGACAGGGAGAAGACCCTGCAGTGACCTTTCCTTAAGGCACTCCAAACAACGAGGGCTGAGGGTGCAGGGGGAAAATGAAAGTAGATATTCACATGCACCAAAAGACAGAAAGAAATAAACACATTATTCTCAGTTACACAGAGAGGGCCCTGTACATCCAAGTTGGAGTGAAATAAAAATGGTCTCTTCCCCATTTGGCCCATGTTGACCTCTCTGGTTTTATGTATGTTACCTCTTTTTGGTTTTGCCCCCTGCTCGCCAACTGGAGCCAAACACCACTAGATATCCCTCTTTGTGCCTCCATGATAATTACATGCTGTTCCACTTGCTTGAAATGCTGCTCTATCACTTAGCCTTTGTCAGGCTGTGAATTTTCCCAATCCGTTAAGAGTTAGTATAAACTTGACCTCTTCTATGGAACCTTTACTGAGTTACTCATTTTGAGGGCCTCCACTATACTCTGAATTAAAGTTCCAATCAGTTACAGTGCTAAAGGAATTTGTCTGTTTTCATGCTTGTTTCTCCAGTAGATTGTAAGCTTCATGAGAGGAAGGAATGGGTATATTATTCATTTCAGCAGAATTAAAATAGTTTATATGAAATACTTAGAACACTGACTGAACATAAGCATTATATAAGCATTATTATTATTAATATTATTATTGTCAAGTTCTATATTTAGGAGCCCTAGCATAATATCTTCACATGAAAGTGGCAGCTAAGCAAATGTTTCCTCCCTTGAATTCTTGAAACATTTCAAATAAGCTGAGTTTTGGAAATGAGGAGGTCACAGGTGTTTTTGGCAGTGGTCATGATTCCAATGTGAAAGTGAGGATGATTTCTTTAGATATTGGTAACTGAGAGCTGTGAATATCTTTGAAGAAGCAAAGCATGTAGCAGGTGAATAAATTTAGTTTTGGAGGATATGAGGATATTCTAGATGATATGAAACTACTAAAAAACATTTGCTATTAGCTTTGAGACAGTATGCTCACCCTCAGAAAGATGGGCTTATTTGGAGAAACACCTAATGTAACTCAAGTAACTTCGTTTTCTTCAGCATTATCTGGAAATAGAAGGCAAATCAGTCAGACAGATGTTTCCATGCTCATCCTCCCTTGCTATCTGTATGTGTGATGTGCACATGTGTGCTGCCATCTGGGTGAGCCTATCTGGGCACAGCAATGGATCATTAAGCTGTCTTTCCATATGGTGCATGTGTAGCATCTGAACCACGATTTCACAAGGTAGGTAATGCTTTAATTCATAGAGACGCTGAATGATCCCTAGGACGGTTGCCAGATCAGTATCTCTTAGGTTCTTTAAACACTATATGCATTTTGCAGTCTCACCACCTTTGTTCATGATTCCATTCAATCTTATATCATTGGTCCCATTTTCACTGTTTACACAATCCTGCCCAAGCCTACTTCCTCCAGAGAGTCTTCCCTGATCACTCCAGCTCATCAACATCTCTTCCTTCTCAAGACTTAGAGAGAGTCATAGATTCTAACACTCATTTCTCCCACAGTTGCATTCTATGCTGTGAAAACATTTGTCCTTTACCGTTATTTGAATGTGTATTGCTATTTAGCTGTTAAGTATGTTAGTCTTAGCTCTCTGAGTAGACTGTAGTATCTTTAACGGGAGCTTGTAAGTATGCCTCTTTGTAGTCTCTACCACAATTAGCACAGTTTGATGAGTATATTTGGTACTCAATAGGTGTTTCCTCCATTGTAAAGCAATTATACTCCAATAAAGATGTTAAAAAAAAAAAGGTGTTTCCTTAGGAATGAATGGATAAATCTCCCAGGAATCCATTCAGAAAGATTTTCCTGGGATCCCCTTCACAAATGCTCATTTACTTTCCACTTTAGTTTATCAACACATGTTAAAGGATAAAAGATGCATATCTGAAACATAAATTTATCTTGTAAAATGCTACAGTCTTCAAAGTCTGCATTGGTTAATATACTTCATAGTATTTGTTAATATACTGTATAGCCTGGATGCAAGTTTAGGTTAGTTATCCTTGAGAACAAAGCTACAAGACTCTAGAGTATTCAAATATTCTCATCAAAATTAATTATCACAATTTGATCAACCATAATTAAGGGAACATTTTATTGCTGTGAGCAGGTGGGTGTCCTTGAGTATGTTTCTTAAGGAAAGCACTAAATGCAGTCTAGTTCCTTGGCAGTCCCACTGTACTCTGCCATTGGCATACACTACTGCGTGGCCATTAAACCTGAAAGGCTCAGTTCTTTGAGTGTACGTGAAGTTGATTAATCAAGGTCTGTGATGAGTAAGTGTGAATTACAATGACATAACTTTCCGACAACCTTTAGAGTTACTCAGCATAAGGTCACTGAGATAGGTTGGTTGTGGGTATTTCGGTGTTCCTAGCATAATTCACAGAAGCGTTTCCTTTGTATCCAGTGTATTAGGAGGGCAAGAGCAATGAGGCCTTTTGGCAATTTCTGAATATCACTGTGCTGTCAGTAATTCCAAAGTGGCTTGCCAGCTAAATGGAACAGGCACCCTTGTCACCATCATGATTCACTGCCTACAGCTAGCCTTAAGTAGCCTTAAGCTACTTCTCACCACAGTCCTGTGAACCAGGCAGTACTATCTCCTGTTTGCATTTGGGAAACTGATGCCCATGGAGGTTAAATGACTAACACACAGTCTCACACCATGTAGAAGGAGTCAAAGTATGAAAGCAATTCTGTAGCTTAGAGCACAGTTGTCTTTCCAATTCCTATTGAGCATAATGATTACAAATCTCAAACAAGCCCTCAACATGGCCCTGTAATTCTACTCCGTTTTCCTTGTAAATTCTCTTTCCCACTTTTTGAAATTACTCTTTAATATCTTCTCTACCTTCAAATCTCCCACACCAATGTGTCATAATTTGCTAGAAAATATTAGAAACCATTGGAGGGAACATACCTCTATAGTCTCATCATCTTATATACAAATCATTATAGTACCCATTATCTCTGTCTTCCCTCCTATTACAATAGGAATGTCCCCATCAAAGACAATTCTTCCATTTGTCTCTGGATCCCAACACTTCTCACTTTTATTCATTCAGTCAATCCCTCTTTCTTCTCCAATACCAATAGCTCCCTTTCCACCTGATCATGCAATTTAGTAGCCAAACGTGACTCCAGTCTCTCCTGCTTAAAAAATCCTCCCTTTGACACCCAAATCACTCTTCAGCTACTTGCTTATTTCTGTGTTCCCATGCTCAGCAAAACTTCTTTCAAGAGTTGTCTACTCTACCACTTCTTCAATCCAATGTAATATGGCTTCTGTGCCTTTTACTCCACAGAACAAGCTCTTGTCAAGTTCTCAGTGGTCTCTATGTTGTCCAATCCAGGGGTTACCTTTCTAGCCTCATCTCACTTGATCTCTCATCATCAATCTATCCAACTGATCGCTTTTTTTGTGGGACAAGTTTTGGGGGAAAGATCATTATTCCACGTTTAGAAACTTTGAGGGCTCAGTACAATATAGGAAGTAGAAAACGTTTGCCTTTGTTAGTATAAGTGGAGTCACCTAAGGTTGAATGTGTGGAGTGAGAAGAGAAAAGGGAAAGGGCTGAACCCTAGGGAACAGGCAGAGGCAAGGGGGAATCTACAAAGGAGCCAGAGGAGGGGTGGTTGCTGGGGCAGGAGATGCCAAGGAGGAAAAGAGTGGTCGGCAGAAACAAAGAGCACAGAAATATGAAGTAAATAAGGCCTGGAAAGAGTGTGTTGTATTTGGCAATTAGTAGTTCATTAGTCACCGCTTAAAAATAATTTCAGGATGCTGACAGAGGCTAACCGTATTGAGGCCTCATTGTTTTGAGTAGAAGGAGAAGCCAGGAAGTGTAGACATTTCTTATGAGAAGCTTGGCTGTGAATGGAAGAACAGTAAGCAGGAGAAGCATCTAGAGAAGACAAAGCATTGAGGGAGGGTTTTGAAAAAAAAAATCAGGTTATATCTGAGCTTGTTCAGAGATTGCAGAGAAAAAGGTTTTACCCAATGTCACACCATTTATACTAGAACTGAAAGTAGAATTTATTTTGTCTCCCCCATTAATTGAGATAATATATACGTAAGAGTTTTAAAGACTATGAAGTATGATGAGAATTTAATATGGTATTTTCATTTCCGCTATATCATAACTACTTACCAGGAAGTAAGTGCATTACATTTTTTTAAACTATATAACATTCCCTTCATCTCATTTCCCACCAAAAGAATCTCACTGTTATTCATTCAGCAGTTTTTAAATGACTGAACTGGTATGAATGGCCTTTTGTGTGCTTCCTTGTGAGGGATTTATGAAGTAGGTGTTGGCCAACCTGCATGCTTCTGTTCACCTGTTCTGAGCTGACAACTGGATGGGTTATATAGCTATGTAGGCCTGACGAATACCAAACGCTCAGCTCCTTCTTCATGGGGATGCCTCTTTCTGATTAAAAAAGTGAGCAGTATAACTCCTGTCAAAGAAAAACTTGAGATATTTTAGATTCTAGGCCTCCTAAGTCTAAGATCTCCTTCAAAACTCTGGAAGGACAAAATTTATTCTTCCTGCCAGCCATCTAAACAGACATTGGCTTACAAACCCAAGATGTTCCACAATGCTTTGGATATGAATCTTAATCATTTTTTCTCAGTCTGACAGAAGGTAAAAGTTTAACCATCTGAAATTTAATTCTGTGGACTCAAGGGCAGAAATCAATGACCTGATATTCAGAAGCCTATGTTAATAATTCATTGTATTTTTCTCTCCTCCTAATATGCTTCTATGATTTATAAGTAGAGTCACGGGGCTCTTGCTTCTCAATACTCTTTTAGATCATATGCTCTTAAATGAAAGAATAGTTCCCAACGTCTATGATGTGTATGGTACGCACAGACTGGATTAGGAAGTCGGGGACATGTGAGCAATGACCTGTAAGATGTTGTTACTATGTCTCTCCAGCTTGAGTCTTCTTGTGGATAAGAATTTGTAGCCATTTATAAACATACTCATTACACCTTAGAAAGGATTATACTCAAGGGCAAATCATATCTTCCATGAACATTGCTCCTGTTCAATGCAGTGTCTCTTGCATGCATGGAATGACTGCCACTCAGAAGATCTCATGGTCTGAGGACAGACTTGACCTGGAGGTATACCTTTATTTTTCATGACCCTGTGTGTAGCGGTTAAGTTTCCTTAGTCTAGACTACCTACTCTTTGCATGAGGCAAGGTTTTTCTTCTCTCTTACCTCTCTACTTGGTTCTCCTCTGAATCATCATTTCCCCCCCAAGAACAAAAATGCTTATGTTACTTTTGTTTCTCCAGAACCCATATTTTTCTCAGTTTGCCCACATATGTTGCCCGACCAACCCTTATTGAAAATGTTTTCCCTTTGGACTCAAATTGACCTGGGTTTGAATCGTGAGTGCTTTGGGCCAGATATTTAGTCTCTCAATAACTAGCTTTTGTCATTTGTAAAACTGGGATAATACTATATACTTTACAACATTTGTGGGAGAGGGAAATACAATATATGGAAAAAAGTATATAACAAGTTCTTGATAAGTAGTAGTTGTAATATTAAATTGGTTAAATTTTCTTTCCTTCCTATAAAATACTACTTATTTAATCATCTATTCCTTTGGGGTGTCTCTATCAGATAGATATCAACTATAAGGATGGCAAACAAATGAATATTTCTTGTAGATGTGATTTATTTAGGGCCCAACAGAGGCTGCAAAGTAAAATGGAAAGAGTGCATGGCTAGAGAGGTAGGAAGATCTTGGTTCTGGCCTTGCTAGTTCTCCTATTAACTAGAAGTGTGACCATGTATATGATTATCCATGCATGCAAAACTATAAGCTGTCAGGAAGACTGCATTTATCATTGATGAAAGAGTAATATCAGATCCTTTACACATTTTAAATTTCATGTAAACCTCAAGTAGATTGACTTTGATTCAATTAAGCAAATATCTACTGAATAACCATTATGGGCTGTGCCCGGCAATGTGAGGGATCATAAATGGAGGATGCATATGCACACATTCTTATTGAGGACTGCTATTGGTTAGACTGTGTCCTTCCCTCAAATTCATACATTGAAGTCTTAACCTCCCATTACATCAGAATGTGACTTTATCTGAAGACAGGGTTTCCACAGAGATAGTCTAGTTAAAATTAGGTCATTAGGGTGTACCCGAATGCAGTATGACTGGTGTCCTTATAAGAAGAGGAAATTTGGACATGGACACACACAGAGGGAAGACAACATGAAAATATGGGGAGAAGACAGCCGTCTCCAAGCCAAGGAGAGAGGCATAGAACAGATGCTCCCCTCAGAGCTCTCAACCCAACCCTGCTGACACGTGCTGACATCTCGGACTTCCAGCCTCAGGAACTGTGAGACAATATATTCCCGTAGTTTATGCTACCCAGTTTGTGGTGCTGTGTTATGGCAGCCCCAGCAAATTCATACAAGGACCAATTATGTGCTAGTGACTGGGAAAGTAACACTGAACCAGACACTGTTTTTTCTCTCAGGGGAAGAAGTTAGGTAAAGAAGCAGACAATTCAGCCCTGGATGATAAGCAGGGTGCCATGAGAGGCCACTGAAGAATACTTGAGCAATACCAAAGAATTTGTCTTAAAGGGTCCCCTTTAAGGAAGGACACCCTGAGCCACATTTTGAAGAAAGAGTTACCCAGGCTAAAATTGAGTGCAAGAAGGTATTGTTCTGGGCAGAGAACAGTGTGCGCAAAGACATGGATTTGTGAGCAAGCAAGGCACAATTGTAAGACTATAATAATTCAACACAGCCAGAGTTAAAAGAGGTGAAAGGTGAAGCTGAAGAGGTGGGCAAGGTCCAGATCAGTAGAGGAAGTCTCCACAGAGCAAGGAAGTCTCCACAGAGCAAGTAGAAAGACCAGGGTCTTAGGGAATGAGTCTTTCTTGAACAGAGAATCAGGAGGAGATAGGCTATGTTAGGTAGGAGGGAAATCACACAAAACATGAAGGTATGTATTTGGCAGTGAGAGTTCTGGTCTTGGAAAAACAGAGGTCCTCTTGAGAAGTCGTGTGGAGGAGGTAGAAAAGTAAGGAGAAGTAAGATAAAGAGGTCTCTCAAAGGACCAGAAATACGACAAACCGGGAGGGCTTGGAGGGCAGGGCCCGTATCCTGTTCAGTGTCTGGCAGTCTAACAGGGGCTCTATATACATTTGCTGAGTGAACGAAGGGAGGAATGATGAACAGTGTGGTTTTAGTGAATTGAGTGGGAACTTCTAAGTCAAAGCAGTTTAGTTTTAAAATCTAGGTGCTGCTGGGGAATTTTAAAAACTTTTTGAGTCTCATTATCTTCGTTATTAGTATGGGGGTACTAACACTTACTGATAGGGATATGGTGAGAATTACATGGGATAATTTATATGAAACTAAATAAGACTTAAAAACGCCATCTGATCAATATTTATTGAGAAGGTACTTTACACCAGGCACTGTGCTAGGCTTTAGGAATACAAAGATAAATAAGACCCACTCTCTGTCTCTAAGGATCTCACTTTCTAGGGTGGAAGGCAGACATCTGAACAGATAACATAATTGCAATGAAATATAATAAGGCCTACCTTAGGGCTAAGAAAAGGATGCCAGGAGTGTACAGAGAAGGGGCAGTCATGCAAGCCAGATGACAGAATGGCATTAGGGAATACTTCCTGGAGGAAGTGACGCTTAAGCTCAATCATGAACAATGCTGCACAGTGAGGAGAAGAAGGAAGAGAAAGGAATTCCAAACAGAGGGAATAACAGGCTTCCTCTGCAGCTGTGTTTTTCTAGTTCCTATGCCTGTACAGTTCCCTTGCTGAAAATATACTCCAGTCTGACTGATAAGAGTAAAAACACCCTCTTTGCTCTTGTCAGACTCCTGAAGGCTGGATCTTGCTCTGAATTTCCTCAGCTATTGGCTGGGTTCTCTGTAAACCAGACAGCCTTTCAGGAACCTTGCTGGAGCCACCTGCCTGATTCCTTACTCGTTTCTCCTTTCTTCCTTTTCTTCATCCTTCCTCCTTTCATTAAACATTTACTGTGTCTACATGTGTAAGCCAGGGGTTGTACCTGGAGATATAGAGGATCAAAGCATATTTCTAACTCTCAAATCATATTTCTAAATCAAGTGCAAGGTAGCAGCAAATGATGGCCTATTGACTAGATCTTCCTGTTTTTTTTGTAAATAAAGTTATATTTGAACATACCCATTTATTCGTGTATTGTCTATGTTCACTTTCATGATACAATAGAAGTGTTGAATAGTTGCAACAGAGACCATATGTCTTTCAAAACCTAAAATATTTACTCTCCGGCCCTTTATAGAAACAAGTTTGCTGAGTCCTGTTCTAGTGTTTCTGTGGGGCAGAGGTGGTGGGGTAGCTGGACAAGTAAACTGGTGATACAGAGCAGCGAGGTGGGGAAGAAGGGCTTCTAACCCATACGTGGAAGGTCAGGGAAGAAGCGACAGTTAAAAGAAGTGACAACTAGGCTAAGAACTAAAGGGTAAAAGGAATTAAGAGGGGAAGGAAGATCATTCTCAGCAGAGACAACAGCATGTGCAAAGGCCAGGCAATGAAAGAAAAAAGCAGTTCTAGACAACAGTAAAGAGAGGAAATGATAACAGATGAGGCTGGAAAATAAGTTGGGTCGGGCAGGTCATAAAGGTCATTTCCTGAATACGAAAGCCATATTAAGAATTGTGTAAATAGGGCTTCCCTGGTGGCGCAGCGGTTGAGAGTCCGCCTGCCGATGCAGGGGACGCGGGTTTGTGCCCCGGTCCGGGAAGATCCCACGTGCCGCGGAGCGGCTGGGCCCGTGAGCCATGGCCGCTGAGCCTGCGCGTCCGGAGCCTGTGCTCCGCAACGGGAGAGGCCACAAAAGCAAGAAGCCTGTGTACCGCAAAAAAAAAAAAAAAAAAAAGAATTGTGTAAATATAATGTCCCTTAGGGAACTGAGAATCATTGAAAGATTTTAAGCAGAGTAGTGCTAAAGCAAATGTGTGCTTTAGAAAGATCACCTTGGAGTAATCACTCTGCAGTAACATTTAACACTTGTTGGACATTTATTCTATGCTAGGTCTGTGCTAAATGTGTGGGACACATACATGTATATGGAAATGTTTACTGAGTAGCTAGACGGTATTGGATGCCAAGTAGAAAGAGGTGAAGAGTAGGGGCAGCTACGGATCTATGAGAACCAATCATCTCCCTGATGAATGGACAAGTTGAGCACCACCCACCTTTAGAGGCAGGAGGACGATTAGGAGAATAGGAGTGCTTGGAAAGGTCAGTGTAATGTCAGAGAACCCAAACAAACTTCAGTGAGGGAATAAATACCAATAGGGAGCAGACAGTGAGAATCAGACATTGAAAGAGGCCAAAGAGAAATGAAGTGAGAAAAGAAAGGGGTGGGGGTGGTAATTTATCAAGAAACAGGTTACAGCTGACTTAAAAGAGAACAAACTGAGTGGAAGGGCTGGGACGCAGGCTGGGTTACAAAAGTAAAGGACGTGACTGGAAATGAGACAACGGAGGTCATTGTCACTGTTTGAGAAATCTGTCCATTTCTCAAGCAATGAAAAATGATTGTGGCTGGATTTCTTAAAATTAGTCTGTAATTCAGCAGTTTTAGCAAGTTTTTAAATTCATGAAGTAAATTCCTCATCCCAGAGATCTGGTCATTTCATTCAATACTGGAGATCAAATTATGCAAATATGGTACACGACTAAATTAAAGGCCATTTCATGTGAGCATTAGTTAGGGATGGTAGCTATAGTACTGGATTATTAGAAAATGGGGCAGCATATTTTAATGCTTAAATATGTAATCAGAGTAACTTGCAGGTGGAAGAAAAGACTCTTTTGTCCTTCATGTCACTAGATTAGAATTGTGGCTACTGTTTTTTCTGAAGGCCATTCATCTTTCTCAGATGGCCATGCGTGCACATGCCCTCATTTCTGAGTTTTCTGCCACACAAGCAATCGTCCAAGGCTAATGAGAGCTACAAGAACAATTAATAGCTCTGCCAGCACCAGTATTGTACCCTGCATTTTTAAAGAGCTCAAAATATTAAATAACAAGTCCAAAGAACATTTCTCCTGGACCTCTCATTACATTGATTTTACAGGTGAGTAAACCGAATCACACAGAAGTGAGACGGTGGGCGCGAGAAGTCTTACTTCTGTTCTCTCTCATGCCACTGCGAGGCTGTTGCCTGTTATACTTGTAATTAAGCTGTTGTCTAGAGAAGAATGACTCCCTCCTGGCTTTGACTGTTGGTTACCAACAGATTTTAAATGCCAGGTGTTGAAAAAAAAAAGATTTTTTTTTCAAAAGTGGGTGTGTAACTACTGGCCTAAATGAGTTTAGAAAATTATAGCTGCACTTTCAGTGTAAAGCCACCTACTCAACTCAGAGCCTACCCTGTTTCAGAAGGAAGGCGTAGGGAGTGTGACAGGTATATTTCCCTTATGCCTTTAAATCTCAGTAATTTGATAACATTTTCTTAAACAATATTTGAAACAGGAAAACATCATGGGGGTTATTAGTCTTACCCTTTAGGGACAATTTATTTTTCTGCTTCACAAGTTTAACTTCTTACTTGGATCACGATATGCTGCTAAGATACTCAAAAGGTCATTTTTATCAGGTCAACTGCAAATGGGGCTCTTATTACAGAAAAGTTATTTATAAGAGGAGAAAAGAAGTAAGTCTATTAGCATGTAAAATGTACCACAAAAATGAAAAAAAAGTTTCAATTAAATACTAAAAGATCAATCTTGTTCAAATCTTTGGTTCAAATGGATGACTTCCTAGAGCTCTGTGACTCCACTTCAATGTCTAATAGGCAGTACTCACTTTGGCCTTCACTAAGTTCTTTATGAATACTACCTACCCACGTGTACAAAAATGCCAATTCACGTAGGGCTCCAGGTATTATTTTTATCTTACTCTGTGCACATTTTGAACATTTTAACAGTGGTCAGAGCACCCCAAGGCAACCTAGATGGCAATTGCTAGAAAACACAGGAGATGCTAAAAAAAATAAGTTGGTATAATTTCATTCTTCCCCCCTTTTGATTAGAGTTTACAAATATGACTGTTAGCTAGAACATGGTGAGGCTATGGGTCAGTTTTCCAAGTAATATAAACTTCTTAATACAGTCTTTGGACTACAAATCTACCATAACACTGCCAGTGTTTTGATGTTATTGGTATCTTTATTTTCCAGTACTCCAAGCTATGATAGATTCTACCTCTTCCATTGCCTACTGCAATTTGCTTCTGAAGAAACAATTGCTGGTAAGTAATATGCTGAAGGATGGTGATTATACAAAAGGATGAGGGGCAAGATCCCCATGGTATAGCGTGTGTATACACCTGTGTATGTGAGCCCATGAAGGAATGTGTATGCATTGTGTATGTAAATAATATGATATGTCTGACAGCAATACTGTAACCTGCTTGAGGTGAAAGACAATGTATTGTTTACTGTTATATCCCTAGTAATTAACACTGTCCTTAGCATATTGAAAACGTTTAAGGAGTGTTTGTTGCATGAATGAAAGAAGGGTACTAATGCTCTATGTTCCCACTGGCAAAACAAGGCTTCCAGTTTAAAAATGAGGCCAGAAGTCCATCTACAATAATCTGCTGTGTATCCAGTTTTTATGGGGAGATTTCTATGTACACAACATTATGCTAGGAGTGTGAGAAAGGCAAGGAAATTGAATACATAGAACTTGGACTTGAAGAGCTTCCAGTCTAGTTGGGGAGACAAGATATATACAAGTGAAGACTTAACTCCTAATTCTAGAGAGTGAATCATGGCATCCCAAATGTTATTTTTCATGCCAAATACAACCACTATATGAGATCAGAGAAAAGAGAGGCTGCTAAGGACTGGAGTCCTTAAGAAAAGCTATACAAACGAGGTAGAAATTGAGTTAGATCTTAGAGGATAAAAGACAGAGTGGAAGGAAAGGAAATAGCTGTGAGGGTTGAGGGAGAGTACAAATGAGCAGTCATCAAGACAAGAATAGATATCAATAGTTTGAGGCAAATTTTAGGAAGCAGTCATCACACTAGGAAAAGACATGATGATAGAAACATATATAATAAGAAAGTAAATCATCATGGGCATTTTGTACAATAATCACTTCATACTTAAACTCCCTCGTGAAAAGAAAAAAGGTAATGTTGAAACAGACACATTCTATACGTGGCAAAGTTGGGGAAAACAGGTGGGATGTCAGAGGACCATGGTGGCATTCCCAGAGGCTAGTGAGTAGCAGGTAGACATACCTAACTAGATGGGAGCTGATGATATATGACATCAGAAGGAATGTTTGGATAAGTCTTTAGACAAAGCGTTTCTGTGTTGAAGTTTCAGACTTTTGATTGCAACATAGATCTGACTTTCCCAAAGTCTTAGGTGACCAGATGTACTTTTGTAGCTATTCTTTGTACCAATTTCCATTTATTTTACATTTTTAAGGCTACATAAATGTCAATACTGTGTACAAAACTATTCTGCAAACCATGACCAGTTACATAAAGAAAAAGTTTGGAATTCTGACTTTCAGATATTTTTAAAAAATTGACACATCAATAAAATCAAGAATAAGTGTTAAGAGCCCAAAGGAGAAGCAATGATTGATAAATATTTTTAAATAAATGGGGGTCCTTCTTTTCTAACCATGCCTAGAAACTGATGTTAGTAATCTTTATTAAAGTTAATCATAGCCATGTGGATAAATCATCCATATATTGTGTTTATGGGTAAGAGTACATAGAACAGAGTTAACAAAAAAAATTTGTAAAGCTTTCAGTAAATACTTTGAAAGTTACTTATATGAACCCTTTGAAACTCATATTCATGAATGGAATATTGATTAAATGAAAAATTAACTCTTGAGAATGTTTCCTAAAAAAAATATATCAATTCATGGATGTACTATGATATTTCAACCAACATTAATTATATCCTTTTGATGTCTCTACTGTCTTGTTCTAAAAAGCTAAAAGACCTGCACTACATCATAGTTAATAGGAGTGTGGTGCTTGTTGCTTAGGCAACAGGATGAATAAATGCAGGTCAGAATGTGCTTCAAGAAAAACAAAAGCTAGAATATGATACTGAGTGCAGATTAAGCAAGTCCAACAGATTTTTTCACCACATTAATGAAATCTATTAAAGTTGGCTGATCATATTAGTGTACTTTAACTAAATTTATAATTAAATAAATTAGATTATGGAGATCAATAAATAATTTTTATAGAGGGAAATTGATTTTTTTATGATACAAGTAGCAAATAAGTGGTGTAGAGCAGCATGTAAAGCGATGATTGATGACACTTTTATGATTTGCTTTATTTTCATAATTAACTCCTCTGAATGATAACTCAAATTTTTAAAGTTAATTCTGTTTCATGTAGAAAGTATTTGATTATTCTGAATTAACCATGTTTTGTTAATTTCTGAAAAATTATATACAATAATTGGAATTAAAAAAATAAAGACAATAATCTATGGAGAAGATCAGACCTTGGTTTTGTCACATATGTCCAGGATTTTTTGCCTCCTGGATACATTTTGGAGTGCTTATACATATCTCATTCATGAATGTTTTTTCCGATCTCCAAATGCTTATTGGAAACATGTTTGATTAACCTTTGCATTGGGCTTTCAAAAAGGGATTATATTTACTCAAAAGTGTTTAACATTCAGAGGAAAGTTATGCTGAATTAAAATTTTCCAAACAGACAATCCAGAGAATCCAAAGACCTACCTAACTTCTCATGGGACCAGAGTAAATTTGGACACAGGTTTGAGGAGTGGGAATGAGAGAGTCTTATTTCAAGTAGAGATAAGGAGAAAGAATAAAGACTCCAAATGCGCAGTAAATATAACGACAATGAGAAGACTTTCATTCTACTCGATAGTTCCTCTAATTCTTAGTGTCATCTGTTTAGTGTCCTAAGTCTGTCCTAATCCTGCTCAGTCTGTCCTAAGACTCTTAAAGCAATTGAAGCAATTTCACTTTTCCCCTATTTTAATACCCACAATATCTGTCTAATCTGTGACAGTATTCTTAAACATGAGAAAAATAACAGTAGCTGCAGGTCTCATTATAAAAACAGCTTCATAAAGAGTTCCATGGATACAATTACATAGAGCTCATATGTCTTACTACATTTATGCAGCTTTAAAAGAAAAAGCTCATGGGGCACACATTTTTGGAGAAGCAGCAGAAGTTTAACAGTCTGAATAATTTTCAAATCTACAATAGTCAAGTCGAGCTTGGAGAAAATAATCTCTAATGGAAATAAAAAGACATGCCTAGCTCTCAGTACTGTGTTATCAATTTTGTTACTAATAGGCTTCAGGTGTCAGCCCCAGCATTTTATTTAGAAATAGCTATTAATTGTTTCTGCAAGCCATTTTGTGCTACATGCCTATGTTATGTAGCTCTGTCTAAATTTAGGGATCAGTAATATGTGTGATGGGACCTTAAAAGCAAAGAAAGCTAATAAGGACTGTGACGTAGCTTAACAAGGGAAACTGATGAGCACTGGGGGAGGTATGTGAATGATCATAAAGCTGTATTATGGGTCTGCACGTTTCCCCATCCTCCTTTCTCACCTATATTCGTTGCAGTGGGAAGTTTGCACGTACCAGGTTTAGATTGCAGGCAGACCAGTATTCAGAAGTACATGAATGTACTTAGTCCATCAGCCTCTCTTTCTAGATATTGACAGTTAATTGATGGAAGTGTTTGTTTTCTACATAAAGTAATAAACAATACCTCATTGCTCTTCAATCAGCATGTGAAGTAAGTGAAAGCTGTCTATAATAGAACATTTGAATCAGTTTGCTAACGAACTAAAGGTCATCCACACAATTTAAACTGCTTATTGAACAATTATCAGGAAAAAAAAAATGATCTTCACACCGTAAACATAACAAATTGTCTAATTAATTACTAAACGCTGATGCGCAAATGAAATAATATGTGTTAGGAATCTAGAATTAACTGAAGAGTTCTATAATCTAACTGGGTATTCTGAGATTACAAATCTATAAAAATCACACAAAGAATGACAGGGAGAATATAAATGTTAATCTTCTTTCACTGCCTATAAATAGTACTCTCACCGGTTCATTCATATAATACACATGTATATGGATGCACATAGATCTCATTTTTCAGCAAGTGCCTATATGTTACACAGTAAGTTCAGTCCTAAGGGCATCCGATTTTCTAGTGCGGTTACACATATAAAATTGACCGGTTTTGGTGCAAATCAGGCTGCCTCTGAGCCGTGTAAGACACATAAGAAGCAAAGACAGACAAAAGGCAGCTCCGTGGCCACAGAGAGCGTCTTACCATAAACTGCACATTGTCAAATCCATTAGCCATCAGGTGGTTCTCGTACTGAGGTAGCCCAATGCTTTCCAACCATTGTCCCACTGTTTGGACAGGGCATCTGGGTCCTGTAAGAGGATGAAGAGGGAAGCGTTTAAGCAGGGAGTAGCCGTCCACGGGGTAATAGCGATAGTCCTGGGCTGAGAGGTGGCATTGCCACATCATGCTCCTGGGAAAGTTGCTATCAAAGGAGCCCGCCAGCTTGACAGATTAATGTTCTCAGCGAGAGAGCCAAGTCAGAAGTAAAACATAGTTTGCCAGGCAGGCTGTGGAGTATGACTTGATCCTAGCTCCACATTTCTTACATATTAATCTTTACTACCGACCAGTACGTCACACAGCCCCCAAAACCAGGCAGCAGAAGAAGGCATATCTAGCTGTCAGCTTAGGCTGGTCTGCGTTCTATGTGATTGTTGGAGTACTCCACAATGAGCAATGCACGGCCAGCAGCCAGAATTCTTTTTATCAAGTACTCCTACACTCATCAGTATGCAGCTCCATGCTCCTTGCTCCCCCTCGCTCGCTCCCCTTCATTACCCAGCCCAGGCTACACCTCGCATTTTCAATAATAGCCATCAGATAAGGCAGATTTTTTTTGTCTGCAAGCTGTAAGCCTGCTGCTGCTGCTTCCTCCTACACACCCATCCAACCGTCAATCTTGAATGACGAGAGCAGTCAAAACAAATGCAGAAAATAGCAAGATTCAAAAGCAAACCAAAGTGCTTAAATCTGAATTGAATCTTCTTACTGGTTACACGTTACAGAGCTATTTGTTGTGGAATTTTACGTTTCAAAAGAAACACCAGGAAATGCAAAGCTTTATCTATAGCTTATGGGGAGCTCCTGACAGGTTCGCTTTTTGCTCTTCTTTCCTTTCCTTCCCTTTCTTTTTTTTTAAATGCAGCACAGATAAATGTTTCTGATCTAAAGCTTTACAGTGTTTGGAGAACAATTATTCTCTTTCTTTACCTTGCTGTATCAAAATGAATCACTCTGAGGTATTTTTTTTTCTTCTTGAATTGCTGCAAAATACAGAAACTGCATCGCAATCTTGAAGTCAAGATAATTCATTTCTCGTTTGCGAGGCTTCTTCCAAACAAAAATATTATTAGGCACAAGAAATCCTTTTCCTCTCTGATATTTATAACCCAGTCTACCAGGGTTGACATTCTAAATTAGCTACAGAGGTAGCATTACTGGGTAGAATTTTTTAATAAAGAAGAACAGCCCTAACCAAAAATAATTTAAGAATAACAGATGTAAATGTGAGTTTTACTGAATGGCAGACAGACTAATTTATTTAATAATTGAGAGAAACCAGAGATTAATAATAGAACCCATAGGAGTAGATCATGGAACGAATAGACTCTTAAGATTGAGAGAGAACTTGCAGAGAGGTTAGTCTACCCTCTCTCTTAATGCAGGAATCCCTTGTCACAGTGTTCCTGGAAGAATATCATCCAATTTAGGCTTGAATACTGCCTGTAACAGAGCTCTTACTACTTATCAAGAAGGCTCCATTTATTAGAAAGGTATTTTACTTCCTGGCTGACTCCTACTCACTCAGTCCAGCTCTGTCTTTGGAGTCACACAGACTGGGAACACTGCCTTTAACAAATAAAGTGTTTTAAAAATTAAAGATAGCTCTCATCCCCCCGGAACAGTCCTGGCACATAGTTAAGTGCTCAGCAAATATTTATTGAATAAATGAAACATGACTTTCCTTCTTTCCCCAAATCTTATCTTTCTCTGTTTCCTTTCTCTTTTGAAGAACATTGTCAACCTCCCTAGCACACAGACATTAAAGTGCAAAACATCTTGCACTCCCCCTCTCACCACTGACATCAGTTCCCAAGTTCCACTCACCCCTCATCGTAGTATCTCTTGCATCCATTTCCTTGATTCGAATTCCTCTTTCATATTTATGGAACGGACATCTAGTGTGATTTTGCTCTCTTAGTTCAGGCCCACCTGGTGTAATACAACTGTGGCCTCTGTGTTCGTCTTCTTACCTCTGATTTTTTAAAATCTAGTTTATACGTGGATGTTGGAATAATCTCTCTAAGACAGTTTTGATTATCACTCCTTATTTCAAAACTCTTGCATGGTTTTAATTGGCTTCAAAATAAACTCCCAACTCCTTTGATGACATTTTCGGGTCTTCATGATTACTACAAATCCTCTAATTTTCCTTCCGTTCCCCCAGTGCTCCAAGCACGTGGGATTACTGGCTTGTCTTTAATGGCAGCCTGTAACATACTTGGGTTTCTTTTATTATGTCCCCACATTTATGCCTCTTCTTTGGCTTTGGATCAGATGACATTTCCTTTATGAAACCCTTTCTAGTTCCCCTAACAGGAATGCTTTAAGTGGCATTTACAGACCATCTATTATAACAAATATTTTTTGTCTAACGTTATAGTTATTTGTGTACAAGATGTATTTCTTGAATGTAGGAATATGTCTTGCTAATATTAAAAGTAGTAAGGATTCTTTATGCACCTGCTAAACCAAATAATGTAATTTTCATTTCACAATCCAAACTATATAAAATCTTCCTAGATTCAGATTTACATTTTTTAAAGTCTATCCCAAGTCTCTGAATTTTTTATTTAAAAGAAGATATCTAGGTTTTTAAATAGAAACGATTGGGTTCTAGATCTCTTAAGAAGGTCAAAAAGTTTGTAGCAGTTTAGAAATCTGTTTTAAGGAATTCAGGTTGCTCAATATTACCTATATGAGAAGTTGATAGCAAGACACTACTTGTCCTTGGCCAGCTCTAAAGCTGGTACACGGTGGGGTTAAAGATAGGTGCTAATTACAGCCTCTCCTAAGGTCACATCCACATTGTTCCTCCTGATCATTTTAAGCTATGAGTAGGTGGATAAGCTACACAAAGATCAAGCAAACATGACAATAATTTTTTGGTTTGGTAAAGCATATGCTGATTGGCCAGCTCCTCAAATCTCATCTCATCTCCTAAGATGCAAAGCAGGGACCAAGTACCTAAGAGAGTGCTACACACATTCTAGGCATTAAATTGCCTTTATTAAATGAATGAACACATGACATTGGAAATGGCTTTCATGAGATTTTCATTTCTTGAAAGAGAGAGAGAAGGAGACAGAGAGAGTGAGAGTGAGAATGAGAGTATGAGAGAGAGAGAGAGAGAGAGAGAGAGAGACCTTATTTCAAGGTCCAGGCTGCTGTACAGAAACAGCTCAGAGAGAATACTGGTTACTAATCACTTTACAAATCTTTATATAGACTGACTGAATTTTATTCTTTTAACTATTCAATCATTCAGTTTCAACCCAGTAATTCTCATATGTTGGTGAAAGGTTTTAATGCAGTGGGGAAGTGAATTGGGAGAAACTGGGTTAGGGGGAGGTGGTGAAGGAGAGGAAGGAAGAAGAATGAGACCTTGAATCATATGCTGTTTCTGGTTTTGTTAAAGTATTTTCTCATAAGCCAAACCACTGAAAGAACCCTTGTTTGGGTCTGAAGATCACTTTCTAAATAGTGTTTATATATATTTCTTACTTTACTTGCAATACTTTCTTGGAGTCTTAAAATTCTTAACATGACATCACATTATTGGGCAGGCCTCTTTATTCAACTAGAACTTCTTTAAGTTCCAGAAGGGAGATAAGAAGAGGGAAAGAAGAACTAACAGTTGTTACTCAGGGTTACTATGTTCCAGGCAGTGTGGTGTGGATTATTAGCCCCACTTACACATAAGGAAACTGAAGTTCAGTGTATGTGATGAAACCAGGAATTTTTTTCGCATAGTCTTTTAAAAAATAATTCTGGGGGTTCCACTTCCAGAATGGCAAGGTGAGGAGCTCCATGGACCTTCTCCCCAGACAAACAAACGTAACTGGAAAAAACTGTATAAAAAACCAAAACATGGGCTTCCCTGGTGGCGCCTGGTGGCGCAGTGGTTGAGAGTCCGCCTGCCGATGCAGGGGACACGGGTTCATGCCCCGGTCCGGGAAGATCCCACGTGCCGCGGAGCGGCTGGGCCCGTGAGCCATGGCCGCTGAGCCTGCGCGTCCGGAGCCTGTGCTCCGCAACAGGAGAGGCCACAACAGTGAGAGGCCCGTGTACTGCAAAAAAAAAAAAAAACCAAAACAAAACCACCATTGAAAGTCTCTGGAAATTGTCCTAAGAACATGCAGAGGATGAAGAAAGATTTATTCAAGAAAATCTACTAAAACTTGGTAAGAACAGAGAGAGTCTATGGCACTTGAGTCATGAATTGTTCCCTCCCCACCCTTCCTTCCCTAGCTCAGCTTGAAAGAAGCTCCACTCTGGGTGGGTGTGCCCAGAGGATGGGCTCTTCTCTCCTCAGAGCCCATCCAAGGGATATGGTATCTTATCTAAAGGGGCAGGCCAGCAGCATTTCTAATACCCTCCAACTCCAAGTTATAGAAGTTAAATTCCTGGTGAATACAGCTGAGAGGTCAAGCGCTCCCTTTGTCCATTCAGCCTCTATTCACAAAGTGGAGGCTCTATCCTACTTGTGGGAGGCCAAGAATAGTGAGGCCCTGATTGTCCTCATTCCAGCTTGCTTGTAGGGCTGAGGTTGCATGTCTCGAAAGGCAGGCTGAGATGAGAAGACCAGGGGCTACCATCCCTGCCCAGTGCCCAGAGCAGTGGCTCAAAGATTTTTCCAAAGTGTCCTTAAATACAGACAGCTCTATCTCAAGGAATTGATTTTATTTGAAATACAGTATGAGGAAGTTCAAGCTTAAGGTGATTATTAAAAACAGTGGAGATTTTGGGGTAAGCGATTAAAAGAAGGCATTAGGACAACAAGCCAGATGGTAGCCAGATAGTTTTAGAGAACAAGGGAAAGACATAGTTAAGAAATGCCCTCTTGGGGTAAGAACAAACTTCAAAGACTGGCCTCAAAAACTACTCCTGCCCAAATGTAATTGGACCAGACTCTGGAGCAATTTGTATATAAGGGAATTGTCAAAAACAAGAGAGCATCCAGCTGGCAATTAGGGAGAGCTAATACCTGAGTGTGATACCAAATGAGGCAGACAGCTTAAAAGAAAGATTAGGGAAAGATACAAAGAGGACTCTGCTATAATCATTATCATCCCCAGATGATTATGCACATGGTCAAGGCTCTACCCATGAATGAATAAATACCAGGTAATATATCCATAAAATGGAATATTATTTGGCAATAAAAAGAAATAAAATGCTGATAGATACTACGACATGGATAAACCTTGAAAACATGTTAAGTGAAAGAAGCCAGTCACAAAATACTATATATTTTAGATTCCATTTATATGAAATATCCCTAATAGGCAAATCTATAGAAACAAAATAGATTAGTGGTTGCCTCACGATAGGGGTGGGAATTGGGAGTAAAAGGGGAATGACTGTTGATGGATATGGTGTTTCTTTTAGGGTGATAAAAATGTTTTAAAATTCACTGTGGTGATCATTGTACAACTCTGAATATACTACAAGCTACTGAATTATACACTTTGGGTGAATTGAATGATATTTAAATTACATCTGTATAATTTACAGTTATTGAATAATAATAATAAAATGAAAACAATATAACAGTTCTTAAATTTTCTATAAATTTATAACAACACAAAACACACACATAACTGCATATCAAAATACACTGTTATTGTTTTATGAATTAGTATTTTTAGTGATCTATTTTTTTTTCTTTTTCTATTTTTCTTGGTTACTCCTTCCCCCAGTCCCTCCAAACCATCCGTATCATCCATTCTCTCATCAAGGTAATTCATGTTAACAAACTAGTATGTATCTTCACATGTATTTATCCATTGCCGAATCACACACACACACACACACACACACACACACA
>RJWK010030789.1:0-24562 GCA_004363435.1 Platanista minor | reverse complement strand
AGAGAAATGCAAATCAAAACTACAGTGAGGTATCACTTCACACTGGTCAGAATGGCCATTATCAAAAAATCTACAAACAATAAATGTTGGAGAGGCTGTGGGGAAAAGGGAACCCTCTTGCACTGTTGGTGGGAATGTAAATTGATACAGCCACTATGGAGAACAGTATGGAGGTTCCTTAAAAAACTAAAAATAGAACTACCATAACAGCCAGCAATCACACTACTGGGCATATACCCTGAGAAAACCATAATTCAAAAAGAGTCATGTACCACAATATTCACTGCAGCACTATTTACAATAGCCAGGACATGGAAGCAACCTAAGTGTCCATTGACAGATGAATGGATAAAGAAGATGTGGCACATATATACAATGGAATATTACTCAGCCATAAAAAGAAATGAAATTAAGATAACTGCTGTTGCTGAATTCCACAAATTTTGATAAATTGTATTTTCACTTAGTTTAAAAATTTTTAAACTTTTTTTTGAAATTTCTTCTTTGATCCATGTGTTATTTAGAAGTATATTATCTAATCTCCATATATTTGGGGATTTTATAGATATCTTCCTGCCAATTGATTTATAGTTTAATTTTATTGTGGTCTGGGAGCATACATTGTATAATTTCTATTCTTGCAATTTTCTCAAGGTTTATTTCATATCTAAGAATGTGGTCTATCTTGGTGAATGTTCCATGTGAGCTTGAAAAGAATGAGTACTCTGCCTCTGTTGGATTACTAGTCTATTGATGTCACTTATATCCAGTTGGTTGATGGTGCTGTTGAGTTCAATTATGTCCATAGTGATTTTCTGCCTGTTGGATCTGTCCATTTCTGATATTCAAGTGTGGATTGAATATATTAGTGGATTCATCCATTTCTCCTTGCTGTTCTGTTACTTTTTGCCTCACGTATTTTGTTTTCTTGTTGCTAGGCATGTATATGTTTAGGATTGTTGTACCTTCTTGGAAAATTGACTCCTCTATCATTATGTAATGCTGCAGTTTATAGTTGATGATTTTCCTTGTTTTGAAACCTGCTCTGTCTGAGATTGATATAACTGGTACAGCTTTTTTTGATTAGTGTTATCATGATATATATTTCTCCTTCTCTTACTTTTCATCTACATGTGCCCTTATGTTTAAACTGGGTTTCTCATAGATAACATGTAGGTCATGATTTTTATATTTACTCTGATGCCAAAAACCCAGAAGTAGCAAAAGCAAAACTACTAAATCACTAAATTAGTAATTAGTAAGAGTTTATTGTGCATATAGAAACATTTCATGAACTGAGAACTATCAAATTGACAGTGGAGTGAGGCTTAGAGGAATATTGTCAGAAGAAAGCTTATATTGTGAAAATGCAGAAGATGTTTATTCTTTACAATAATTGGTTATAGCATTAAAGTTTTCCTCCTGATAAGGGATTGGTTATAAAGAGTTACTTCTTGCCAATTTTGGAGAACAGCTTAAACCTCATTTATTATTTTCTGAACTATTTACAAGAAGAGGCTCAAGTTAAGTTTCACTTATTTCACAGAATAAGCTAAATTAAGTGTTGCTTATATAGCTTAATTGTGTTTGTCTACTCAGGAAACTTTTAAGCCTGGTCTTTATTTTATATTTTATTTTAACACCAACGATCTCTATCTTGTAACTGGTATACATAGACCACTGACATTTAAAGCGAATATTGATATAGTTGATTAATATCTACCATATTTGTTACTGTTTTCTATTCATTGCCCTTGAACTTTGTCCACATTTGTATCTTCCACTCTTTTTCTACCCTTTGCAATTTTAACTGAACATTTTATATTATTCCATTTGTCTCCTCTCATAATATCAATTATAGTTCTCTTTTTTAATTTAATTTAATTTATTTTTTTATACATCAGGTTCTTATAAGTCATCCATTTTATACAGATCAGTGTATACATGTTAATCCCAATCACCCAATTCATCACAACACCACCCCCACCCCTGCCGCTTTCCCCCCTTAGTGTCCATAAGATTGTTCTCTACATCTGTGTCTCAATTTCTGTCCTGAAAACTGGTTCATCTGTACCATGTTTCTATGTTCCTCATACATGTATTAGTATACGATATTTGTTTTTCTGACTTACTTCACTCTGTATGACAGACTCCAGATCCATCCACATCTCTACAAATGACCCAATTTTGTTCTTTTTTATGGCTGAGTAATATTCCATTGTATATATGTACCACATCTTCTTTATCCATTCATCTGTCGATGGGCATTTAGGTTGCTTCCATGACCTGGCTATTGTAAATAGTGCTGCAATGAATATTGGGGTGCATGTGTCTTTTTGAATTACGGTTTTCTCTGGGTATATGCCCAGTAGTGGGATTACTAGGTCATATGGTAATTCTATTTTTAGTTTTTTAAGAAACCTCCGTACTGTTCTCCATAGTGGCTGTATCAATTTACATTCCCACCAACGGTGCAAGAGGGTTCCCTTTCCTCCACACCCTCTCCAGCATTTGTTGCTTGTAGATTTTCTGATAAACCCCATTCTAACTGGTGTGAGGTGATACCTCATTGTAGTTTTGATTTGCATTTCTCTAATAATTAGTGATATTGAGCAGATTTTCATGTGCTTCTTGGCCATCTGTATGTCTTCTTTGGAGATATGTCTATTTAGGTCTTCTCCCCATTTTTGGATTGTGTTGTTTGTTTCTTTAATATTGAGCTGCATGAGCTGTTTATATATTTTGGAGATTAATCCTTTGTCCGTTGATTCATTTGCAAATATTTTCTCCCATATTGAGGGTTGTCTTTTTGTCTTGTTTATGGCTTCCTTTGCTGTGCAAAATCTTCTAAGTTTCATTACGTCCCATTTGTTTTTATTTCCATTACTCTAGGAGGTGGATCAAAAAATATCTTGCTGTGATTTATGTCAGAGTGTTCTTCCTATGTTTTCCTCTAAGAGTTTCATAGTGTTCACTCTTACATTTAGGTCTCTAATCCATTTTTAGTTTATTTTTGTGTATGGTATTAGGGAGTGTTCTAACTTCATTCTTTTACATGTAGCTGTCCAGTTTTCCCAGCAGCACTTATTCAAGGGACTGTCTTTTCTACATTGTATATACTTGCCTGCTTTGTCATAGATTAGTTGACCATAGGTGCTTGGTTTTATCCCTGGGCTTTCTACCTTGTTCCATTGTTCTATGCTTCTGTTTTTGTGCCAGTACCATATTCTCTTGATTACTGTAGCCTTTTAGTATAGTCTGAAGTCAGGGAGTCTGATTCCTCCAGCTCCGTATTTTTCCCTCAAGACTGCTTTGGCTATTCGGGGTCTTTTGTATCTCCATACAAATTTTAAGATTTTTTTTTTCTAGTTCTGTAAAAAATGCCATTGGTAATTTGATAGGGATTGCATTGAATCTGTAGATTGCTTTGGGTAGTATAGTCATTTTCACAATATTGATTCTTCCAATCCAAGAACAAGGTATATCTCTCCATCTGTTGGTATCATCTTTAATTTCTTTCATCAGTGTGTTACAGTTTTCTGCATACCGGTCTTCTGTCTCCCTAGGTAGGTTTATTCCTAGGTATTTTATTCTTTTTGTTGCAATGGTAAATGGGAGTGTTTCCTTAATTTCTCTTTCAGATTTTTCATCATTAGTGTATAGGAATGCAAGATATTTCTGTGCATTAATTTTGTTTCCTGCTACTTTACCAAATTCATTGATTAGCTCTAGTAATTTCCTGGTGGCATCTTTAGGATTCTCTATGTATAATATCATGTCATCTTTAAACAGTAACAGTTTTACTTCTTCTTTTCCAATTTGTTTTCCTTTTATTTCTTTTACTTCTCTGATTGCTGTGGCTAGGACTTCCAAAACTATGTTGATTAATAATGGTGAGAGTGGACATCCTTGTCTTGTTCCTGATCTTAGATGAAATGCTTTCAGTTTTTCATCATTAAGAATGATGTTTGCTATGGGTTTGTCGTATATGTCCTTTATTATGTTGAGGTCAGTTCCCTCTATTCCCACTTTCTGGAGAGTTTTTATCATAAATGTGTGTTGAATTTTGTCAAAAGCTTTTTCTGCATCTACTGAGATGATCATATGGTTTTTTACTTCAACTTGTTAATACAGTGTATCAAATTGATTGATTTGCATATATTGAAGATACTTGCATACCTGGGATAAATCCCACTTGATTGTGGTGTATGATCATTTTAATGTGTTGGATTCTGTTTGCTACTATTTTTTAAAGGATTTTTGCATGTATATTCATCAGTGATATTGGTCTGTAATTTTCTTTTTTTCTAGTATCTTTGTCTGGTTTTGGTATCAGGGTGATGGTGGCCTCATAGTATGAGTTTGGGAGTGTACCTTCCTCTGCAATTTTTTGGAAGAGTTTGAGAAGGATGGGTATTAGCTCTTCTCTAAATGTTTGATAAAATTCATCTGTGAAGCCATCTGGTCCTGGACTTTTGTTTGTTGGAAGATTTTTAATCACAGTTTGAATTACATTACTTGTGATTGGTCGGTTCATATTTTCTTTTTCTTCCTGGTTCAGTCTTGGGAAGGTATACCTTCCTAAAATTTTGTGCATTTCTTCCAGGTTGTCCATTTTATTCGCATAGAGTTTCTTGTAGTAGTCTCTTAGGATGCTTTGTATTTCTGCGGTGTCTCTTGTTCTCCTTTTTCATTTCTAATTTTATTGGTTTGAGTCCTCTTCCTCTTTTTCTTGATGAGTCTGGCTAATGGTTTATCAATTTTGTTTATCTTCTCAAAGAATCAGCTTTTAGTTTTATTGATCTTTGCTATTGTTTTCTTTGTTTCTGTTTCATTTATTTCTGCTCTGATCTTTATGATTTCTTTCTTTCTGCTAAATTTGGGTTTTGTTTGTTCTTCTTTCTCTAGTTCCTTTAAGTGTAAGGTTAGAATATTTATCTGAGATTTTTCTTCTTTCTTGAGGTAGGCTTGTATTGCTGTAAACTTCCCTCTTAGAACTGCTTTTGCTGTATTCCCTAGGTTTTGGATTGTCGTCTTTCATTGTCATTTGTCTCTAGGTATTTTTTGATTTCCTCTTTGAATTCTTCATTTATTGATTGGTTATTTAGTAACGTACTGTTTAACCTCCATGAGTTTTTGTTTTTTACATTTTTTTCCCTGTAATGGTTTCTAATCTCATAGCATTGTGGTCAGAAAAGATGCTTGATATGATTTCAATTTTCATAAATTTACTGAGGCCTCATTTGTGACCCAAGATGTGATCTATCCTGGAGAATGTTCCGTGTGCACTTGAGAAGAAAGTTTAATCTGCTGTTTTTGGAGGAATGGCGTATAAATATCAATTAAATCTATCTGTTGTGTCATTTAAAGCTTGTGTTTCCTTGTTAATATTCTTTATGGATCATCTACCCATTGTTGTATGTGAGATGTTAAAGTCCCCCACTATTATTATGGCACTGTCAATTTCCTCTTTTATAGCTGTTAGCAGTTGCCTTATGTATTGAGGTGTTCCTATGTTGGGTGCATATATATTTGTAATTGTTATATCTTCTTCTTGGATTGATCTGTTGATCATTATGTAGTGTCCTTCCTTTTCTCTTGTAACATTCTTTATTTTAAAGTCTATTTTATCTGATATGAGTAATGCTACTGCACCTTTCTTTTGATTTCAATTTGCATGGAATATCTTTTTCCATTCCCTCACTTTCAGTCTGTATGTGTCCCTAGGTCTGAAGTGCGTCTTTTGTAGACAGCATATATATGGGTTTGTTGTTTTGTTTTGTTTTTTTAATATATTTATTTATTTATTTATTTTTGGGTGTGTTGGGTCTTTGTTTCTGTGCAAGGGCTTTCTCTAGTTGCAGTGAATGGGGGCCACTCTTCATCATGGTGTGTGGGCCTCTCACTGTTGTGGCCTCTCTTGTGGAGCACAGGCTTCAGACGCACAGGCTCAGTAATTGTGGCTCATGGGCCTATTTGCTCCGCGGCCTGTGGGATTGTCCCAGACCAGGGCTCGAACCCATGTCTCCTGCATTGGCAGGGTGATTTTCAACCACTGTGCCACGAGGGATGCCCCTACGGGTTTGTTTCTTTATCCATTAAGCAAGCCTGTGTCTTTGGTTGGAGCATTTAATCCATTAACGTTTAAGGTAATTATTGGTATGTATGTTCCTATTACCATTTTCTGAATCGTTTTGATTTTGTTTTTGTAGGGCCTTTTCTTCTCTTGTGTTTCCCACTTAGAGAAGTTCGTTTAGCATTTGTTGTAGAGCTGGTTTGGTGGTGCTGAATTCTCTTAGCTTTTGCTTGTCTGTAAAGCTTTTGACTTCTCCATCGAATCTTAATGAGATCCTTGCTGGGTAGAGTAATCTTGGTTGTAGCTTTTTCCCTTTCATCACTTTAGGTATATCACGCCACTCCCTTCTGACTTGTAGAGTTTCTGCCAAGAAATCAGCTGTTAACTTTATGGGAGTTCCCTTGTATGTTATTTGTTGTGTTTCCCTTGCTGCTTTCAATAAATTTTCTTTGTCTTTAATTTTTGCCAATTTGATTACTATGTGTCTTGGCGTGTTACTCCTTGTGTTTATCCTGTATGGGACTCTCTGTGCTTCCTGGACTTTGGTGGGCTATTTCCTTTCCCATGTTAGGAAAGTTTTTGACTATAATGTCTTCAAGTATATTCTCAAGTCCTTTCTCTCTCTCTTCTCCTCTGGGACCCCTATAATGTGAATGTTCCATTTAATGTTGTCCCAGAAGTCTCTTAGGCTGTGTTCATTTATTTTCATTCTTTTTTCTTTCTTTTTTTTTTTTTTTTTTGCAGTATGCAGGCCTCACACTGTTGTGGCCTCTCCCGTTGTGGAGCACAGACTCCGGACATGCAGGCTCAGCAGCCATGGCTCACAGGCCTAGCTGCTCCATGGCATGTGGGATCCTCCCCAACTGGGGCACAAACCCCTATCTACTGCATTGACAGGCGGACTCTCAACCACTGTGCCACCAGGGAAGCCCTCTTTTTTCTTTATTCTGTTCTGTAGCAGTGAATTCCACCATTCAGTCTTCCAGGTCAGTTATCAGTTTTTCTGCCTCAGTTATTCTGCTATTGATTCATTCTAGTGTATTTTTCATTTAAATTATTGTATTGCTCTTCTCTGTTTGTTTGTTCTTTAATTCTTCTAGGTCTTTGTTAAACATTTCTTGCATCCTCTCGATCTTTGCCTCCATTGTTTCTCCGAGGTCCTGGATCATTTTCACTATCATTATTCTGAATTCTTTTTCTGGAAGATTGCCTATCTCCACATCATTTAGTTGTTTTTCTTGGGTTTTATCTTGTTCCTTCATCTGGTACATACCCTTCTGCCTTTCATCTTGTCTTTCTATGAATGTGGTTTTCGTTCCCCAGGATTGTAGTTCTTCTTGCTTCTGCTGTCTGTCCTCTCTATAGTTCTCTTTTTAACTTTTTTTAAGTGCTTACAGTAAAGTTGGCAATGCACATTTACAACCAACCCAAATTCATTTTTTTTAACAGCTTTATTGGAGCATAATTGCTTTACAATGGTGTGTTAGTTTCTGATTTATAACAAAGTGAATCAGGTGAATCAGGTATACATATACATATATCCCACAACTCCTCCCTCTTGTGTCTCTCTACCACCCTCCCAATCCCATCCCTCTTTGTGGTCCCAAGGCACTGAGCTGATCTCCCTGTGCTATGCAACTGCTTCCCACTACCTCTCTATTTTACATTTAGTAGTATTTATAAGTCCATGCCACTCTCTCACTGTGTCCCAGTTTACCCTTCCCCCTCCCCTTGTCTTCAAGTCCATTCTCTAGGTCTGTGTTTTTATTCCTGTCATTCCCCTAGGTTCTTCACAACTTTTTTTTTTTACATTCCATATATATGTGTTAGTATATGGTATTTGTTTTTCTCTTTCTAACTTACTTCACTCTATATGACAGACTCTATGTCCATCCACCTCACTACAAATAATTCAATTTCATTTCTTTTTATGGCTGAGTAATATTCCATTGTATATATGTGCCACATCTTCTTTATCCATTCAACTGTCTATGGACACTTAGGTTGCTTCCATGTCCTGGCTATTGTAAATAGAGCTGTAATGAACATTGAGGTACATGAGTCTTTTTGAATTATGGTTTTCTCAGGGTATATGCCCAGTAGTGGGATTGCTGGGTCGTATGGTAGTTCTGTTTGTAGTTTTTAAGGAGCCTCCATACTGTTATACATAGTGGCTATATTTTTTTACATTCCCACCAACAGTGCAAGAGGGTTCCCTTTCCTCCACATCCTCTCCAGCATTTATCGTTCTTAGATTTTTTATGATGGCCATTCTGACTCGTGTGAGGTGATACCTCATTGTGGTTTTGATTTGCACTTCTCTAATGATTAGTGATATTGAGAGTTCTTTCATGTGTTTGTTGGCAATCTGTATATCTTCTTTGGAGAAATGTCTATTTAGGTCTTCTTCCCATTTTTGGAATGAGTTGTTTGTTTTTTTGATATTGAGTTGCATGAGCTGCTTGTAAATTTTTGAGGTGAATGCTTTGTCAGTTGCTTCATTTGCAAATATTTTCTCCCACTCTGAGGGTTGTCTTTTCATCTTGTTTATTGTTTATTTTCCTGTGCAAAAGCTTTTACGTTTCATTAGGTCCCATTTGTTTATATTTGGTTTTATTTCCATTTTTCTAAGATGTGGGTCAAAAAGTATCTTGCTCTGATTTATGTCATAGAGTGTTCTGCCTATGTTTTCCTCTATGAGTTTGATAGTGTCTGGCCTTACATTTAGGTCTTTAATCCATTTTGAGTTTATTTTTGTGTATGGTGTTAAGGAGTGTTGTAATTTCATTCTTTTACATGTAGCTGTCCAGTTTTCCCAGCACCTCTTATTGAAGAGGCTGTGTTTCTCCATTGTTTTCTTGCCTCCTTTATCAAAGATACATTGACCATATGTGTGTGGGTTTATCTCTGGGCTTTCTTTCCTGTTCCATTCATTTATGTTTCTCTTTTTGTGCCAGTACCAGTCTTGATTACTGTAGCTTTGTAGTATAGTCTGAAGTCTGGGAGCCAGATTCCTCCAGCTCCGTTTTTATTTCTACTGATTGCTTTGACTGGTAGTTTTCTGGTAGCATCTTTAGGATTCTCTATGTATAGTATCATGTCATCTGCAAACAGTGACAGCTTTACTTCTTTTCTGATTTGGATTCCTTTTCTTCTCTGATTGCTGTGGCTAAAACTTTCAAAACTATGTTGAGTAATAGTGTTGAGACTGGGCAACCTTGTCTTGTGCCTGATCTTATTGGAAATGGTTTCTCTTTTTCACCATTGAGAATGAGGTTGGCTGTGGGTTTGTCATATGTGGCCTTTATTATGTTGAGGTAAGTTCCTTCTATGCCTACTTTCTGGAGGATTTTTATCATAAATATGTGTTGAATTTTTTTGAAAGCTTTTTCTGCATCTATTAAGATGGTCATGTGTTTTTTCTCCTTCAATTTGTTAGTATGTTGTATCACATTGATTGATTTGCATATACTGAAGAATGCTTGCATTCCTGTGATAAACCCCACTTGATCATAGTATATGATCCTTTAAATGGGGAGTTGGATTCTGTTTGTTAGTGTTTTGTTAAGGATTTTTACATCTATGTTCATCAGTGATATTGGCCTGTAGTTTTCTTTGTGACATCTTTGTCTGATTTTGGTATCAGGGTGATTTTGGCCTCATAGAATGAGTTTGGGAGTGTCCGTCCCTCTGCATTATTTTGGAAGAGTTTGAGAAGGATAGGTTTTATCTCTTCTCTAACACTTTGATAGAATCTGCCTGTGAACCCATCTGGTTCTGGGCTTTTGTTTGTTGGAAGAATTTTAGTCACAGTCTCAATTTCAGTGCTTGTGATTGGTCTGTTTATATTTTCTATTTCTTCCTCTTTCAGTCTCGGAAGTTTGTGCTTTTTAAGAATTTGTCCATTTCTTCCAGGTTGTCCATTTTATTGGCATATAGTTGCTTGTAGCAATCTCTCATGATCCTTTGTATTTCTGCAGTGTCAGTTGTTACTTCTCCTTTTTCCTTTCTAATTCTACTGAGCTGAGTCTTCTCCCTATTTTTCTTGATGAGTCTGGCTCATGGTTTATCAATTTCTTTTATTTTCTTAAAGAACAATTGTTTAGTTTCACTGATCTTTGTTATGGTTTTCTTCATTTCTTTTTCATTTATTTCTGATCTGATCTTTATGATTTCTTTCTTTCTGCTAACTTTGGGGATTTTTTGTTCTTCTTTCTCTAATTGCTTTAGTTGTAAGGTTGTGTTGTTTATTTGAGATGCTTCTTGTTTCTTGAGGTAGGACTGTATTGCTATAAACTTCCCTCTTAGAACTGCTTTTGCTGCATCCCATAGGTTTTGCGTTGTTGTGTTTTCAAACAAGCTGAAAATTAATGAATTAAAAAAATCCTGCTTTTAAATATTTGAGTACATATCCAGAAGTGGAAGTACTGGTTTATATGGTAATTCTATTTTATATTTTTGAGAAATTTCAATTGTCGGGGTAATCCATTTTTTTAAAGGTGTCTTTGTTTATTTATTTATTTATTTATTTATTTATTTATTTATTTATTTATTTATTTATTGCCTGTGTTGCATCTTCGTTGCTGTGTGCAGGCTTTCTCTAGTTGTGGTAAGTGGGGATACTCTTTGTTGCGGTGTGTGTGCTTCTCATTGCTGTGGCTTGTCTTGTTGTGGAGCACGAGCTTTAGGCACCTGGGCTTCAGTAGCTGTGGTTCTTGGGCTCAGTAGTTGTGTCTCATGGGCTGTAGGGCACAGGCTCTGTACTTGTGGTTCACAGGGTTTGTTCCCCCGCGGCCTGTGGGATCTTCCTGGACCACGGCTTGAACATATGTTCCCTGCATTGGCAGGTGGATTCTTAACCACTGTGCTACCAGAGAAGTCCCTGTAATCTATTTTGCATTTAATTTTGTATACGGTGTAAGAAAATGTTCTAATTTTATTTTGCTACATGTTAGCTGTCCACTTTTCCCAGAACCACTTATTGGAGAGGCTGTCTCTTCTCCATTGTATATTCTTGCCACCTTTGTCCTATATTAGTTGCCAGTAAGTGTGTGGGTTTATTTCTGAGGTCTCTATTCTGTTCTATTAATCTTTGCATCATTGTTTATGTGTCAGTACTGTACTGTTTTACTGTAGCTTTGTAGTATAGTCTGAAGTCTGGGCGAATGATACCTCCAGGTTTATTCTTTTTTTTTTTTTTAACATCTTTATTGGAGTATAATTGCTTTACAATGGTGTTAGTTTCTGCTTTATAACAAAGTGAATGAATTATACATATACATATGTTCCCATATCTCCTCCCTCTTGCGTCTCCCCCCCTCCCCCCCTCCCCATCCCACCCATCCAGGTGATCACAAAGCACTGAGCTGATCTCCCTGTGCCATGCGGCTGCCTCCCAGTAGCTATCTATCTTACGTTTGGTGGTGTACATACGTTTATTCTTTTTCTCAAGATTGCTTCGGCAAATCGGAGTCTTTTATGGTTCCATATACATTTTAGCATTATTTGTTCTAGTTCTGAGAAAAACTTCATGGGTATATTGATAGAGATTCCATTAAGTCTGTAGATTGCTTTAAGTAGTATGGCCATTTTAACAATATTAATTCTTCCAATCCAGAAGCATGGGATATTATTCCACTTCTTGTATCATTTTTAATTTCCTTCATCAGTGTTTTATAGTTTTCAGAGTATAGGTCTTTCACCCCTTTTGTTAAGTTTGTTCCTAGGTGTTTTATTCTTTTTTATGAGATTTTAAGTGGCATTGTTTTCTTGCTTTCTCCTTATAGTTCATTATTAGTGTATAGAAAAGCAACAGATTTCTGTATATTAATGTTGTATCCCAAAACTTTACTGAATTGATTTATTTGTTTTAATAATTTTTTGGTAGAGACTTTAGGGTTTTCTATATATAATATCATGTCATCTGCACATAGTGACAGTTTTACTTCTTCCCTTCCAATTTGGATACTTTTAATTTTTTTTTCTTGTCTGAATGCTGTGGCTAGGACTTCCAAACTTTGTTGAATAGAAGTTGGGAGAGTGGGCATCCTTGTCTCTGATTTATTTTTTCTTTTTGGCCCTGCTGTTCAGTATGTGAGACCTTAGTTCCCCGATCATGAATGGAACCTGCGCCCCCTGCATTGGAAACGTGAAGTCTTAACCACTGGACTGCCAGGGAAGTCTTTGTCCCTGATTTTAGAGGAAAGGCTTCCAGCTTTTCACCTTTGTATATGATGTAAATTGTGGGTTTGTCATAAATAGCCTTTATTATGCTGAGATATATTCTCTCTATACCCACTTTGATGAGAGTTTTTATTATGAATGGATGTTGAATTTTTCTATTGTTTCTTTTGATACCTGTGGCTTTGGTGTTGTATCCCAGAAATCACTGCTAAAGCCAGTGCTGTGAAGTTGTTGTCCAGTGTTTTCTTCTAAGAATTTTATGTTTTAGGTCTTTCATTTAGGTCAATCTTGGATGCATTTTGAATTAATTTTTATATATGGTGATAGGTAAGGGTCCAACTTCATTGTTTGCATTGTGTATACTCAGTAGTAATTGTTGAAAATATTGTCTTTTCTTGATTGTATGGTCTTGATACCATTGTCAAAAATCACTTGACCATTCATATGAGGGTTAATTCCTGGACTCTCTTTTCTATTCCATTGGTCTATATCTTCTTATGCCAATACAACACTGTTTTGATTATTGTAGCTTTGCAGTAAGTTTTAAAATCAGGTAGTGTGAATACTCCAACTTTGTTCTTATTTTTCAGGATTCTTTTAACTATTCAGGATCCCTTGAGATTTCATATGAATTTTAGGATAGGTTTCTCTATTTCTGCAAAAAAAAAAACCCCAAAAGTCATTGGAGTTTTGGTAAGGATTATACCGAGTCTGTAGATCACGTTGGATAGTATTGACATTTTAACAATAGTAGGTCTTCCAATATATGAATTTAAGATGTGTTTCCATTTATTGATGTTTCCCTTAATTTCTTTTGGCAATATTTTGTAGTTTTTATTGTACAAGTCTTTCACCTCCTTGGCTAATTATTGCTAAGTATTTTGTTACTTTTGATACCATTTCAAATGAATTGGTTTTGTAATTTTCTTTTCAGATTGTTCATTGTTACTGTAGAGACATGCAACTGATTTTTGTGTGTTGATCTTTATTGTGTTCCTTTGTTGAATTAATTTATCAATTCTATTTTTTTCTTGTATCTTTAGGATTTTCTATATTTTAGATTATATCATTTGCAGAGATAATTTTACTTTCTCCTTTCCAGTGTGGATGATTTTATTTATTTTTCTTGCTTAATTGCTCTGGCTAGAACTTCCAGTACTGTGTTGAATGGAAGTGGCAAAAGTGGGTATCCTTTCTTTGTTTTGATCTTAAGTGAAAAGATTTTAGTCTTTCACCATTTAGTATGATATTTGCTATGAATTTATTATTTATATCTATTATTACATTAAGGTAGTTTTCTTCTATTCCTAGTTTGTTGAGTGTTTTCAGCATGAATGTGTATGTTCAATTCTGTCAAATTATTTTTATACATCAGTGAGATGATCATGTGTTTTTTTCCCCTTCATTCTGTTAATGTGGTGTTTTACATTGATTGATATTCATATGTTGAACCATCCTTGCATTCCGGGAATAAATTTACTTTGCTTGTGGCATATAATCCTTTTAATATGTATCTGAATTTGGTTTGCTAGTATTATATTTTGTTGAGAATTTTTTTTTTTTTTTTGCAGTACGTGGGCCTCTCACTGTTGTGGCCTCTCCCGTTGTGGAGCACAGGCTCCAGATGCGCAGGCTCAGTGGCCATGGCTCATGGGCCCAGCTGCTCCATGGCATGTGGGATCTTCCTGGACCGGGGCACGAACACGTGTCCCCTGCATCAGCAGGCGGACTCTCAACCACTGTGCCACCAGGGAAGCCCTACCATGGGCATTGGTGAGTAGTTTTCTTATAGTGCTTTTGTCTGGCTAGTATCAGGGCAATGCTGGTCTCGTAGATTTAGGTAGTGTTCTGTCTTCAAGTTTTGGGAAACACTTTATTATGACTGTTTTTAAGCCTTTAAATGATTAGTAGGTCACACCAGTGAAGCCATCAAGTCCAGGGTTTTTTCTTGGTCAGTTGGTTTTTGATTACTGACTTAATCTCCTTAAAAGTTATCAATGTGTTTAGATTTTCTGTTTATTCATGACTCAGTTTGGGTAGATTTTATTTTTCTAGAAATGTGTCCATTTCATCTAGGTTATTCTATTTGTTGCCATGCAATTGCCCATAGTATTCTATTATGATACATCTTATTTCTATAGAATCAGTAGTAATGTTCCCACCTTTTCTGATTTAATAATTTGAATTTATTTTTTCAGTTCATCTACCTAAACATTTGTCCTCTTTGGTTGTTGTTATTTTCAAAGAACCAATTTTAGGTTTTGTTTATTAACTCTATTATTTTTCTATTCTCTCTTATGTTTATCTCTGATCTAGTTATTATTTTTTTCTGCTAGCTTTGAGTTTCATTTGTTCTTCTTTTTCTAGTTCCTTAAGTTGTAAATTTAAGTTGTTATTTTGAGACATTAGCTATTAATATAATTATTTATAGGTATAAAATTTCCCCTTAGGACTGCTTTTACTATGTCACATAAATTTGAGTACGTTGTATTTTTGCTTTCATTAACCTCTAATTATTTCTAATTATGTCTTTGATCCATTTTTAAAAAGAGTGTGTTGTTAAATTTCCACAAATTTGTGAATCAATCAAAACAACTTATGACCTAACATTTGGTCTATACTTGCTTGGAATGTCCCATATACACTTGAGAATAATGTTTATTCCATTGTTGTTGCATAGTGAGTGTTGTGTATGTCTGTTAGATCTAGTTGGTTTGCTGTGTTGCTCAAGTCCTCTATTTTTTGTTTTGTTTTTTAAACTTATCTTCTGTTTAGATTTTCTATCTAATATCAACAGTGAGGTATTGAAATCTCCACGTAATATTGTACAGCTATTTTCCCTTCAGTTCTATCTGTTTTTGCTTCATATATTTTGATAGTCTGTTATTAGGTATGTAAATGTTTATAATTGATCTATCTTATTTCTGTATTGACCTTTTATTAATATGTAACACCCTTCTGTATCTCATGTTACCTCTTTTGATTTGAAGTCTATTTGTCTGATATTAGTATATCCACCCCAACAGCTTTGGTTACTCTTTGTATGGAATATCCTTCCTCCATCAGGATTCTCTTTAGTATTTCTCATAGGGCAAGTCTAATTGTACTGAGCTCCTTAAGCTTTTTTTTTCTTTTTTTGGAGATTTTATTAATTTTTTCCTTACTTTTGAAACAGTTTTGCCAGAAACATAATTCTTGGCTATCAGGGATTTTTTTTTCTTTTAGTGATTTGGATATATCAGGCTATAGTCTCCAAAGGTTTTGATGAGAAATCTGCTGTTATCTTATTGAAGATCTCTTATATGTAAAGAGTTGCTTTTCTCTTACTGCTTCCTAAGTTCTCTATGTCGTTGGCTTTTGACAAAGCAACAACAGTTGATTATATTTTGTCTCACTGTCAATCTCATTGAGTTAATTCTATTTGGAATTTGTTGAGTTTCTTTGAGGTTTATATCCATGTGTTTTTTCAAATTTGGAAAAATTTCAGCCATTAGTTCTTCAAACATTTCCCTTTCTCTTTGCTCTTCTGGGACTCCCACAATGCATATATTGCTCTTCTTCATGGTGTTGCACAGGTACCTTTGGTTTTCTTTGCTTTTCTTCAATCTTTTTTTTCCTGCCTCCTTATACTCAATACTTTCCATTGTTTTATCTTCACATTCACTTATTCTTTCTTCTGACTGATTCAACTGGCCTTCAGATTCCACTGTGAGTTTTTTATGTTTATTGTACTTTTCAGCTCTTGAATTGGGTTTCTGCTTAGGTTTTTTTCTCCTTATTGACAATTGCATGCTCTTATATGATTAATTGACTTTCTTCACATCTTTTAGTTATTTTAGCATTTTAATGATACTTGTTTTAAAATCTTTGTCCAGTAGATCCACGATGAGGTTTTGTTTTTGCATTTTTACAATGTGTATTTATTTTTAAAAAATCTTTATTGAAGTATAATTGCTTTACAATGCTGTGTTAATTTCTGCTTTATAACAAAGTGAATCAGCTATACATACAGATATATCCCCATATCTCTTCCTTCTTGTGTCTCCCTCTCTCCAACCCTCCTTATCCCACCCCTCTAGGTGGTCACAAAGCACTGAGCTGATCTCCCTGTGCTATGCAGCTGCTTCCCACTAGCAATCTATTTTACATTTGGTAATATATATAAGTCCATGCCACTCTCTCACTTCATCCCAACTTACCCTTCCCCCTCCCCATGTCCTCAAGTCCATTCTCTAGTAGGTCTGCATCTTTATTCTCATCCTGCCCCTAGGTTCTTCAGAACCAATATATATTTTTTAATATTCCATATATGTGTGTTAGCATATGGTATGTTTTTCTCTTTCTGACTTACTTGACTCTGTATGACAGACTCTACGTCCATCCACCTAACTGCAAATAACTCAATTTCATTATTTTTATGGCTGAGTAATATTCCATTGTATATATGTGCCACATCTTCTTTATCCATTCAACTGTCAATGGGAACTTATGTTGCTTCCTGGCTATTGTAAATAGGGCTGCAGTGAACATTGTGGTACATGACTTTTTTTGAATTATGGTTTTTTCAGGGTATGTGGCCAGTAGTGGGATTGCTGGGTCATATGGTAGTTCTATTTTCAGTTTTCTAAGGAACCTCCATACTGTTCTCCATAGTGGCTGTATCAATTTACATTGCCACCAACAGTACAAGAGTGTTCCCTTTTCTCCACACCCTCTCCAGCATTTATTGTTTGCAGATTTTTTGATGATGGCCATTCTGACCGGTGTGAGGTGATACCTCATTGTAGTTTTGATTTGAACTTCTCTAATGATTAATGATGTTGAGCATTCTTTAAGTGTTTGTTGGCAATCTGTATATCTTCTTTGGAGAAATGTCTATTTAGGTCTTCTGCCCATTTTTGGAATGAGTTTTTTGTTTTTTGGATATTGAACTGCATGAGCTGCTTGTAAATTTTGGAGATTAATCCTTTGTCAGTTGCTTCATTTGCAAATACTTTCTCCCATTCTGAGGGCTGGATTTTCATCTTATTTATGGTTTCCTTTGCTGTGCAAAAGCTTTTAAGTTTCATTAGGTCCCATTTCTTTATTTTTGTTTTTATTTCCATTTCTCTAAGAGCTGGGTCAAAAAGGATCTTGCTCTGATTTATGTCATAGAGTGTTCTGCCTATGTTTTCTGCTAAGAGTTTGATAGTGTCTGGCCTTACATTTAGGTCTTTAATCCATTTTGAGTTTATTTTGGTGTGTGGTGTTAGGGGACTGTTCTAATTTCATTATTTTACATGTAGCTGTCCAGTTTTTCCAGCACAACTTATTGAAGAGGCTGTCTTCTCTCAATTGTATATTCTTGCCTCATTTATCAAAAATAAGGTGACCATATGTGAGTGGAGTTATCTCTCAGCTTTTTTTTTAACATCTTTATTGGAGTATAATTGCTTTACAATGGTGTGTTTCTGCTTTATAACAAAGTGAATCAGTTATACATATACATATGTCCCCATATCTCTTCCCTCTTGCATCTCCCTCCCTCCCACCCTCTCTATCCCACCCATCTAAGTGGTCACAAAGCACCAAGCCGATCTCCCTGTGCTATGCACCTGCTTCCCACTAGCTATCTATTTTACATTTGGTAGTGTACATATGTCCATGCCACTTTCTCACTTTGTCCCAGTTTACCCTTCCCCCTCCCTGTATCCTCAAGTCCATTCTCTAGTAGATTTGTGTTGTTATTCCCGTCTTGCCCCTAGTTTCTTCATTAACTTTTTTTTTTCTGGATTCCATATATATGGGTTAGCATACAGTATTTGTTTTTCTCTTTCTAACTTACTTCACTCTGTATCACAGACTCTAGGTCCATCCACCTCACTACAAATAATTCAATTTCTTTTTTTGTGGCTGAGTAATATTCCATTGTATACATGTGCCACATCTTCTTTATCCATTCAACTGTCGATGGACACTTAGGTTGCTTCCATGTCTGGACTATTGTAAATAGAGCTGCAATGAACATTTTGGTACATGACTTTTTCTGAATTATGGTTTTCTCAGGTTATATGCCCAGTAGTGGGATTGCTGGGTCGTATGGTTGTTCTACTTTTAGTTTTTTAAGGAATCTCCCTACCGTTCTCCATAATGGCTGTATCGATTTATATTCCCACTAACAGTGCAAGAGGGTACCCTTTTCGCCACATCCTCTCCAGCATTTATTGTTTGTAGATTTTCTGATGATGCCTTCTGACTGGTGTTAGATGATATCTCATTGTAGTTTTGACTTACATTTCTCTAATGATTAATGATGTTGAGCATTGTTTCATGTGTTTGTTGACAATCTGTATATCTTCTTTGGAGAAATGTCTATTTAGGTCTTCTGCCCATATTTGGACTGGGTTGTTTGTGTTTATGGTATTGAGCTGCATGAGCTGCTTGTAAATACTGGAGATTAATCCTTTGTCTTTGCAAATACTTTCTCCCATTCTGAGGGCTGTCTTTTCGTCTTGTTTATTGTTTCCTTTGCTGTGCAAAAGCTTTTAGGTTTTATTAGGTCCCATTTCTTTATTTTTGTTTCTATTTCCATTTCTCTAGGAGGTGGATCAAAAAAAATCTTCCTGTGATTTATGTCACAGAGTGTTCTGCCTATATTTTCCTCTAAGAGTTTGATAGTGTCTGGCCTTACATTTAGATCTTTAATCCATTTTGAGTTTATTTTTGTGTGTGGTGTTAGGGACTGTTCTAATTTCATTCTTTTACATGTAACTGTCCAGTTTTTCCAGCACAACTTATTGAAGAGGCTGTCCTTTCTCCACTGTATATTTGTTGGGAGTGCTCAGAAAAATTCCTCGGAGTGACAAGGTCATAATACTGGAAGTGAAATTGCAAGGCAGTTCTGCTAAGGCCAGAAAAGCTGAAACCAGTAATCAAGGAACCCTGCATGGAAGGAAAGGCCTGAATTTGCTCACTACTCTCCTGATAATTGTATTTGTGATTTTCTGTATTTTCTCTGAAAACTCCCATGAGGGATTTGCCCCTCACCCTGAGCTAAGAAGAAAGTGAAAAAGAAAATGACTACCACCCCTCACACAACAACATTTGATATGCCTACACCCAGGCCAGGACATTGGGAAACTGTGGCGGATAACAAGGCATGTATAAGTTTTTGACTAAAGACCCCCTGGAATTGTGGCCTATATAGAAGTGTTAGATGATATGGGAAATAGATGGTTTGGGTATAGGGGAAGGCTGATAATAGAAAAACAACTGCCTGATTTTGAATTATTAACTAGAGCCTTCACAGGGTTTAGTACAAACATAGAAAAAGAGGCTTGCAGAGTATACTGTAAACACTTTAAGGGAACAATTAAAAGACCTGCCCATACAAAGACTAGTGTGAGAATAAAACAATCCCACATCCGTAAGAAAGATGACAACATAATAGTTTGGCTTTGCTACTAGAAAATAACCTTTAGGTAATGAGAACTTGGGAAAACACCTTACTAGTACATTTAGAAATGGAGGACATTCTTGAAAACAACCAATTCTTGGCTATTCTTAATACAATCAAAGGCTTATGTAATGGCTTGACTGACTCTTAGGGAAATAATCTGTTGACTTTTAAGAAAATAACCTGTTTAGTAACTTGGCTTAATTGATTCTTAAAAATAACTTGTTTTGTAGCTTGGAGTAAAATCATATCTGTAAAAGTTATCTTACCTCTGGTATATAGACAAAATTCTAAACATTGTTTTTCCTTGTAACAAAGAAGTTGATGTCATAAAAATTGTTATATATATGTTTCTAAAAAGAAAATAAAGCAGAGAGAGTGAGAGAGTGGGAGAGAGAGTGTGTGAGTGTGTGTGTTCATTTCTTTTCTCCTCGCTGACGCTATCCCTCCCTCAGGCATCCCTGGGCCTGCTGGAGCTGGACTCCGGCATATATTCTTGCCTACTCTGTCAAAGATACGGTGACCATATGTGCGTGGGTTATTCTCTGGGCTTTCCATCCTGTTCCATTGATCTATATTTCTGTTTTTGTGCCAGTACCATACTGTCTTGATTAGTGTAGCTTTGTAGTATAGTCTGAAGTCTGGGAGCCTGATTCCTCCAGCTCCGTTTTTCTTTCTCAAGATTGTGTTGGCTCTTCAGGGTCTTTTGTGTTTCCATACAAATTGTGAAATTTTTTGTTCTAGTTCTGTGAAAAATGCCAGTGGTAGTGTGATAGGGATTGCATTGATTCTGTACATTGCTTTGGGTAGTATAGTCATTTTCACAATGTTGATTCTTCCAATCCAAGAACATGGTGTATCTCTCCATCTATTAGTATCATCTTTAATTTCCTTCATCAGTGTCTTATAATTTTCTGCATACAAGTCTTTTGTCTCCTTAGGTAGGTTTATTCCTAGATATTTTATTCTTTTTGTTGCAGTGGTAAATTGGAGTGTTTTCTTAATTTCACTTTCAGATTTTTCATCATTAGTGTGTAGGAATGCAAGAGATTTCTGGCATTAATTTTGTATCCTGCTACTTTACCAAATCGCTTGGTTATCTCTAGTAGTTTTCTGGTGGCATCTTTAGGATTCTGTATGTATAATATCATGTCATCTGAAAACAGTGACTGCTTTACTTCTTCTTTTCCGATTTGGATTCCTTTTTTTCTTTTTCTTATCTGATTTCTGTGGCTAAAACTTCCAAAACTATGTTGAATAATAGTGGTGAGAGTGGGCAACCTTGTCGTGTTCCTAATCTTAGTGGAAATGGTTTCAATTTTTCACCATTGAGGAAAAACTGTTTGCTGTGGGTTTGTCATATATGGCCTTTATTATGCTGAGGTAAGTTCCTTCTATGCCTACTTTCTGGAGGCTTTTTATCATAAATGGGTGTTGAATTTTGTCAAAATCTTTCTCTGCATCTATTGAGATGATCATATGGATTTTCTCCTTCAATTTGTTAATATGGTGTATCATATTGATTGATTTGCATATATTGAAGAATGCTTGCATTCCTGAGATAAACCCCACCTGATCATGGTCTATGATCCTTTTTATATGCTGTTGGAATCTGTTTGCTAGTATTTTGTTGAGGATTTTTGCATCTATGTTCATCAGTGATATTGGCCTGTAGTTTTCTTTCTTTGTGACGTCATTTTCTGGTTTTGGTATCAGGGTGATGGTGGCCTCGTAGGATAAGTTTGGGAATGTTCCTCCCTCTGCTACATTTTGGAAGAGTTTGAGAAGGATACGTTTTAGCTCTTCTCTAAATGTTTGATAGAATTCGCCTGTGAAGGCACCTCATCTTGGGCTTTTGTTTGAAGATTTTTAATCACAGTTTCAATTTCAGTGCTTGTGATTGGTCTGTTCATATTTTCTACTTCTTCCTGGTTCAGTCTCGAAAAGTTCTGCATTTCTAAGAATTTGTCCATTTCTTCCAGGTTGTCCATTTTATTGGCATATTGTTGTTTGTAGTAATCTCATAATCCTTTGTATATCTTCAGTATCACTTGTTACTTCTCCTTTTACATTTTAAATTCTATTGATTTGAGTCTTCCTTTTTTTCTTGATGAGTCTGGCTAATGCTTTATCAATTATGTTTATCTTCTCAAAGAACCAATTTTTAGTTTTATTAATCTTTGCTATCGTTTCCTTCATTTCTTTTTCATTTATTTCTGATTCGATTGTTATGATTTCTTTCCTTCTGCTAACTTTGTTGTTGTTGTTGTTGTTGTTGTTTATTTCTCTAATTGCTTTAGGTGTAAGGTTAGGTTGTTTGCTGGAGTCCAGCTCCAGCAGGTCCAGGGATGCCTGAGGGATGGATAACATTGACGATGAATTACACTTGAAACTCAGTAAGGGCTGGTGATCAATTATTATACTTTATTTTTTATTTTCAGCCTTATATATTGTTCTGTGATACATCATTAGCTGCACAACAACAAACCTCAGATTGTATTAAGAATAGCCAGAATAGGTTGTTTCTAAGAATGTCCCCAGTTTCTAAATGTAGTAGCAAGATATTTCCCCAAGTTCTCATTACCTAAAGATTATTTCCTAATAGCAAAGCCAAACTATTATGTAATCATCTTTCTTATGGATGTGGGATTGTTCTATTCCCACACTAGTCCTTGCATGGGCAGGTCTTTTAATTGTTCCCTTAAAGTATTTACAATATACTCTGCAAGGCTCATTTTCTATGTTTGTTCTCCAATTAGTACAACTACTAAACCCTGTAAAGGCTCTAGCTAATAATTCAAAATCAGGCAGTTGTTTTTCTATTATCAGCCTTTCCCTATAACAAAATCATCTATTTCCCATATCATCTAACACTCCTATACAGGGCCACATTTCCTCAATTGGGGGTGTTTTCCATAGGAACATCCCTTTATTCCCTGGCTGCATAATATGAACCCAGGGCCCTGGGGCTCTTTGTGGGCAAGTCCAAATTTACTGTGGTTGGGGAAGTTAGGTTCTATCCTTATTTTTCTAGCACGTGGGGCAAAACCCCCCATGGTGCCTTTTACCAACAGACATACTTCACAGAGAAGAGAAAGCAGACATGCTATCCACCATCCAACATTTTTACTGCCTTGCAGCTTCACTCTACGATGAGCCCCAACCTTGTCAGAGCATGGTGTAATGTCACCTTGTGTCGTTACGTTTCGTCGTGCCCTGACCTTGTCAGGGCACAGAGACTTCAGGATGGCTTCCAACAGTTGTTTATTTGAGATGTTTCTTGTTTCTTGAGGTAGGATTGTATTGCTATAATCTTCCCTCTTAGAACTGCTTTTGCTCCATCCCATAGGTTTTGGGTCATCGTGTTTTCATTGTTATTTGTTTCTACGTATTTTTTGATTTCCTCTTTGATTTCTTCAGTGATCTCTTGGTTATTAAGTAGTGTATTGTTTAGCCTCCATGTGTTTGTATTTTTTTACAGACTTTTTCCTCTAATTTATATCTAGTCTCATAGCATTGTGGTCAGAAAAGATACTTGATACGATTTCAATTTTCTTAAATTTACCAAAGCTTGATTTGTGATCCAAGATTTGATCTATCCTGGAGAATGTTCCATGAGCACTTGAGAAGAATGTGTATTCTTTTGTTTTTTGATAGAATGTCCTATAAATATCAATTAAGTCCATCTTGTTTAATATATCATTTAATGTTTGTGCTTCCTTATTTATTTTCATTTTCGATGATCTGTCCAGTGGTGAAAGTTGGGTGTTAAAGTCCCCTATGATTGTGTTAATGTTGATTTCTCCTTTTATTGCTGTTAGTATTTGCATTATGTATGGAGGTGCTCCTATGTTAGGTGCATAAATATTTGCAATTGTTATATCTTCTTCTTGGATTGATCCCTTGATCGTTATGTAGTGTCCTCCTTTGTCTCTTGCTATAGTCTTTGTTTTAAAGTCTATTTTGTCTGATATAAGAATTGCTACTCCAGTTTTCTGTTGATTTCCGTTTGCATGGAATAACTTTTTCCATCCCCTCACTTTCATTCTGTATGTGTCCCTAGGTCTGAAGTAGGTCTCTTGTAGACAGCATATATACAGGTCTTGTTTTTGTATCCATCCATTCAAGCCGTCTATGTCTTTTGTTTGGAGCATTTAATCCATTTACATTTAAGGTAATTATCAATATGTATGTTCCTATTACCATTTTCTTAATTGTTTTGGGTTTGGAATTGTAGGTCTTTTCCTTCTCTTGTGTTTCCTGCTTAGAGAAGTTCCTTTAGCATTTGTTGTAGAGCTGGTTTGGTGGTGCTGAATCCTCTCAGCTTCTGCTTGTCTGTAAAGGTTTTAATTTCTCCATAAAATCTGAATGAGATCCTTGCTGGATAGAGTAATCTTGTTTGTAGGGTTTTTTTCTTTATCACTTTAAATATATCCTGCCACTCCCTTCTGGCTTGCAGAGTTTCTGCTGAAAGATCAGCTGTTAACCTTAGGGGTATTCCATTTTTTGCCTTTCGTTGTTTTTCCCTTGCTGCTTTTAATATTTTTTCTTTGTATTTAATTTTTGATCATTTGATTAGTATGTGTCTTGTCGTGTTTTTCCTTGGATTTATACTGTATGGGACTCTCTGTGCTTCCTGGACTTGATTAACTATTTCCTTTCCCATATTAGGCAAGTTTTCAACTGTAATCTCTTCAAATATTTTCTCAGTCCCTTTCTTTTTCTCTTCTTCTTGTGGGACCCCTATAATTCTAATCATGGTGTGTTTAATGTTGTCCCAGAGGTCTCTGAGACTGTCCTCAATTCTTTTCATTCTTTTTTCTTTATTCTGCTCTGCAGTAGTTATTTCCACTATTTTATCTTCCAGG
>RJWK010030788.1:0-24560 GCA_004363435.1 Platanista minor | reverse complement strand
AATAACAGATACCCTTTATTTGTTCCCAATCTTAGGAAAAAAAAAAAAAAAAGAAACAACTTATAAATTGAAACTACTATGGTTTCTATTTTAAGTGTTTATGGACATATTTAAAACGGAAAATTCTCTACATTAAAAAAAAGACACTACATTTTCATACATATTGTATAATTTATTTTGGCACCCTAGCCAGCTTTTTTTATTTTTTCCTCTGAGAAGTGAGAAGGGTTGATTAGAATACGTTGATTATTAATTTTTGTCTGAAATGGTAAGGGAGAACAGCATCTATTTGCCTTTAGCCATCTAATTTTATTCAATTTGTTACCAATTTGATCACTTGACATTCCTGTTTGCTCCCATGGTAATTGTAGAAAGATTTGCAATACTCTTTCCTGAGGGACTGAAATGCTCTCAAAGGCCTTGCTTAAGAGACAAGCACTTAATGTGAGAAGAGTTTTGCTCTGTGCCACTTGAACCTTGTCCTTTCCACTGGAGCATTTGACAAGAGTGCTAAATCTAGTAGTAGCCTCTAGTTTATCCAATTATGCGTATTTGTGTCCCTTAAGCATTGAGATGAAACCTCCAATTCATTTCTAAGTGACCTTGGACACTGACGAGATGGTAGTTCTTTTAGTTAAAATAAAACTGAGTTTAAATTTATACTTAAATGTGAACTATTCCATAGCACACTTCCTTATGACACAGGGCTCTCCTTTACTAATTTTCTTAATATTGTGCCCAAAGAAAACCTATGGCTATGAAAGTTCTAAGTTAGAAATTATAATATTATTGATCACAGGATATCTCTGATAAACATTCTTCAGATGTTACTTTGATATTATTCTTACTTACTGAGACTCAGTCATACTTCATCTAACATGTACCAGGCACTTTGCATTCATCATCTCATTTAATACTCAGAGTAACCTGCTGAAGTAATTATTATCACCATTTTATGGGTGAAAACACTAAAGTTCAAAGAGACAAATTAATTTTTTGAGGACTCACAGCTAGTAAGAAATAGACCCTTGATTTGTAATGAAGAACCTGGATACCTCCAAAGTCCATGCTCATTCCATTCAACTTCAGAACTCTTTATACTCTGCCACCAAAGTACCTTTGTACATTTTCAAAGCTTAGGTCCAACAGCTCTCTGCAAGTTTAAAGTTTCCTGGAAGTCTCACATTTCTCTTTGGAAATGATTTACATTTTGTATTATACTATATGATACATCAGCAATTGTTTTAAAAACATTCAAAATTATTTAAATGTTGAATTACTTATTTCTCTTTAAGTATTAGAGATAAACTGATGCTCCCATATGTTAGACTGTTTATTCTGTTACTTTATCCAATAATCACACAAAGCTTTCTACTTCCAAAATTATAGGGATATGCACACCAGTCTGAGAAGCACAAAACAGGAAGTAAATGGTAAGAAAAAGGCCATGAAAGCAAATAAAGGCTTGGCAAAGTAAAGGGATTTCAGTGTAGGTGAGAAATATGTTACAAATGGACACATGCCATGTTCACTGGGGTAGAACCATAGAAAACATGAGTTACAGTAATTCTCCTTATTTAATTACCTTATAATATATTTAAAAGAGAATAGAAAACAACTAATCTACAAAAACAATTCAATACAATCCAACACATCCTTTATTAAGTAGTTTAAAAGAAATGACAAGCATCATGCAAGATGCCAGAATATTACAAATATTTGTAAAACATACTTCCTGCCCTCAAGATACTAACAAGAGAAGGCAGTCACATACAACTATAATTGCGTGTAATGTGATAAGTATCATAATAGAAGTATGCAGAGGACACACAAGAACCACAGAAGAAAGTGCTGTATCTGGGGTGCTATTCTCCCTGGGTTTGTAACCATCTTGTACAGAAGAGGGTGGAGAGTAACAACCAGTTACTAAAATAGTGTGATGTATTTTAGTGAATGTTAAAGAGTTTAGCAGGCTTGATTGCAAAGGAATGTCCACGCTAGAGAAAAGTGTAGTGGGAAGAATAGCACATAAAGTAGAATAAAAATAGTAAGAGCCCCTGTAAATGTTCACATTGCTTGTTGCATTTTTCCTTTATAAAACTCAATGTCCTTGTAATTACTTGTTCAGTGACTGTCTTCTCTACTAGACTGTAAACTCAAAAATTGCAGGGGCTGTGTGTTGTCCTCTCTGGCTTAGCACAGTTCCCGACACACAACACGCATGAGGTGTTGTGAAAACTCCAAAGAAAGGAAGAGAAATATGCATTTGATACGGTGCACCAGACAGAAAGTGATTAAAAAGTCATGGTGAAGGGAGTAGCACGTGGTAAAGCGTCTTTAAAAGATTGGGAGTAATATGAGGGATGACTTAGGTAAAGGGTAATAATTAATGAGGTATTAATTCACACTCAGAACTCACCCCTTGGATGGTGAAAAGCCTGGAAAGAGAAGTGGCAGACCATGTGGGGAAGAAAAGGATGAATGAGAGGCATATGTTTGAGATAAAACTGTCCAGAATTTTGAAAGGAAGCATAAAAAGACTGAAGGAAAAAACATGATAGAAAGAAGACTGTTAACTTACAGTTGAAGGACAGGAGGAAAAACGGTGACTCTGAAGGAAAAGGAGCTAGTTTGGGGGTGGAAATAAACAAGACTTGATATGAAGGTAATTTGAGGGACTTCCCTGGTGGCAGTGGTCAAGAATCCACTGCCAGAGCAGGGGACACACGTTCGTTCGATCCCTGGTGCAGGAAGGTCCCACATGCTGCAGAGCAACTAAGCCCGTACGCCACAACTACTGAACCTGCACGCCACAACTACTGAAGCCCACGTGCCCTAGAGCCCATGCTCCGCAACCAGAGAAGCCACCGCAATGAGAAGGCTGCGCACAGCAATGAATAGCAGCCCCCACTCTCTGCAACTAGAGAAAGCCCGCGCGCAGCAATAAAGATCCAATGCAGCCAAAAATAAGTAAGTCAATAAATAAATAAATGTAATTCGAAACTGCTAAGGCTTGTTATTGAAGTAATTTATCTGCCTAGGATCTTTTGTTAATTTTATTGCTGAAGAGTTAAAATCTCCGGGCTTCCCTGGTGGCGCAGTGGTTGAGAATCTGCCTGCTAATGCAGGGGACACAGGTTCGAGCTCTGGTCTGGGAGGAACCCACATGCCATGGAGCAACTAGGCCCGTGAGCCACAACTACTGAGCCTGCGTGTCTGGAGCCTGTGCTCCGCAACAAGAGAAGCCGCGATAGTGAGAGGCCCGCACACCGCGATGAAGAGTGGCCCCCGCTTGCCACAACTAGAGAAAGCCCTCCCACAGAAATGAAGACTCAACACAGCAAAAATAAATAAATAAACTCTTACCCCCCAACATGTAAAAAAAAAAAAAAAAAAAGTTAAAATCTCCTAGTTTAAGAGTAAGGATAACATCATAATTGTTTAAGCTTGCTTTACTGATTTATATGTTTGTTTTTTCTTTAAGCTACACTTTGAAGAGTCCATTTACAAATGTGCTTTTTTTTTAAATGTGTAATTTTGCTTAGAAAAATGAAATCATAGATTCCAACCTCCACGGTTCACAATGACTCCAATAAGCAAGGATTTACACCCTTTGGAAATAGGCTTAGAGTACTATGGGGTATGCCCTTGAAAATCTCCCCTCCTTCTAAACTTACCCATGAAAAGCAACTTTGGACTCCCCCATAACAATATCTACTATTTTTTCTTTCTTCAAGAGAACATATCAAACGCTTTCTTCAGTTTTTGGGGGGGGGTGGTTTAAGAGGAAAAACCCTTCTGGTACACTACATTTGAAGAACTTTTTTTTCAGATAATGAGGTCATGAGGAATACAGATCTGGATCAATAGCACAAGCACATCAAGTTTTCTTGTGCCCTGGATGAAATGCAGAGGGAAACTAATTCAAGAACTCAATCTTTCTTCAAATGTTTTGCTGCTCAATGACCAAATGAAGATTACAATTGTGTTTGCTTTGCTTTCTCCTCTGATCAGAATTTTTCAGGTTGATTTTTAGAGTGTAGTAGACCAGCTTTCATCTCCATTTACAAACAATCCTTAGCAAGAGAAGAAGATGGTTTAAAGGTGCTGTAAGAATCATAAGGGAAGTCTGGTAAAATAAGGAAAAATATTATAAACTTTTGGCAATAGGTAAAAGTGACAGGTAAACATAGAAGATATGGTTTAAAAACACCCTTTATTTTAAGAAGACAAAATATTTAGAGTGGGGCTTCCCTGGTGGCGCAGTGGTTGAAAGTCCACCTGCCGATGCAGGGGACACGGGTTCGTGCCCTGTTCCGGGAGGATCCCACATGCTCCGGAGCAGCTGGGCCCGTGGGCCATGGCCGCTGAGCCTGCGCGTCCGCAGCCTTTGCTCCGCAACGGGAGAGGCCACAACAGTGAGAGGCCCGCGTACCACAAAAAAACAAAAAACATAAAATAGAGTGAATGAGTAATGTTTGAAACTGTGATAGGACTGATAGGGGAAATAAAAGCAATAATAAAGATATTTGATTCTAAAAGCTCAAGTAGGTTACTGTGCATGAAATTAATTTAGGAAATGGTGCCCAGAAAAGTAGCACAGGGAAACAATGATAGTTTCCTCTTATTTCACAAAAATAATAAAAAGTGAAACTGGGATGATGATGGAGAGAGAACTAATTACACTGAAATCATTTATCTGGACTAAAGTTTATGGTATGCAACCCAAGTCCCTGTATTATAAATTTTAAGAATCCAAATGCTAGTATATTCAAGCTTAGACATAGTACAGATCATAAATGCATAGTTCTAATTTCTAATATAGAATATACTATTGTTTGAATTCTAAATCTAGATGGATATATAATCCAACCCAGTTTTTTCCTACTCAAAGAGCATATGTCAATGTATGTTTTATAATCATCTGTAGACATTGTAAGATTTTCAAATTTTACTGCAGCACATTAATAAGTGAGGCTGAGGAATGCTTCTAAGACTTTATACACCTGTTTTAATCAAACGCTTCTTTGCCCTAATTTAAATTAAATCACACAGGATGAACTGAATATATACAGACAAGATGCTGTGTAATATTCAGACATGATGAACAAGGAAGTATGATGTAGCCCTTATCTTTCAATACACTTAGAATCTAAGCAAATGTTCCAGAACCGTATCTGTGCTTCTGGAGCCAGAAAATCTGAGTTCAAGATCCAATAATGACATCTAGAGTTTATAACTGTGAAAGGAGTTTCTTATTTGTGCCTGAGGATATTTTTTTCAATTTTAACAAGAGGGCACTGTCTAAATATATTATGAGAAAATTAAAAACACAGAGAAAATGAAAGTAAAATAGACCACAATGATTATACATAGTAACATGTAACCTCTGCCTCTGCACTGATCTCAAGATCTTTCTAAAAAGGAGGAAAATAATAATGGTAGAAAAGTTTCCTTTTCTTTTATCCCTGCACATCTTGTCTTTCCCCTAAAATGACAATGAAAGTTGTTTCTCACACTTTGCAATGATTACAGTGATCTGCTATTTTATTTCTTTATATTAGTGCCTGGATATCTGCTTTGAATCCCACTCTGGTAATCATCGCCCTGCTAGGATACAGCAAGGCCGCCTGTTAATGCCTGCCCATCTAAGCCCAACGTGCATTGTCAGTTAAACCTGTTTAGTCTCCTTCTCTTGTCAAAGAGAGCTTCTTAGACATATTTTCAGTTCATGGAATTGGAGAGGAAGTATAATTTTTTATTCACTAATTTCTTGTTTGAGATTTAGTGGTATATTTAACATGTACTTAGAATCAAAAAGAGATAAAATGATGGGTCAGATAAGAAGAGAAAAAGGGAGTGCAGTATGGAATAGGTGGTGGCCTATTTTACCTTTAAAGACAAAGTAATCATTTAACACACCTAGCATTTTAAATACATGCTCCATTTTAAGAGGCAGAGCAGAAGAGATTCTGCCCCAAACCAGCATTACTGTAGTGAGATTTTGTAGTGGGATTTGGGTTTACGTATTCTTCTTATAAGGCCCAAATGTGCTCTACAACTTTCTTGACATGCTATGTATAATGCAGTGGCTGCTTTTCTGGTTCATCTCTCTCTCAGGTACTGTAGAAAGATATCATCACATGAGAAACATGGAAGTTCTATTACAGCACATTTAAGACACTTATTCTTAGTCGCTGGATAGGCCATGGGCAGTAGGAAGCAACTACACAGACTAGTCACAACAAAAACATTAAGAAATAGTAAAAATGCACATGGAGAAGAGCAGGCTTGGGGTTACTAGAAGTGATGACATAGGGAGAATCTCTAGGGAGAAGGAAAATTCTTACCAGGCTCACTATGCCATTACTGTGAAGGAGCCCAAGTCCTAATTCTCTAATGTTCCCACGTATGGGAATGATATCTTGGAACTTGAGTAAAACGACATTTCTTACTTGATTATATCTTCCTGTAGTTCTGACCATTAGCTGTCACTTTTCTTACACTGATGATTTATATATGAAACAGGATCCTGGATGTTCTCTCAGGGGTCTGTAACCCTGGATTACTGCTGGTTGCCAGAATATTGGCATGATCAAGAATAATAAGAAACTCTGGTATATACATCATAGTTGCTCTGAAAGGGAGAGAGGTGTTCCATGTGGATAAGGATAGAGAATAGTTTAAAATGATTTATCATAGGAGGTTTTGCAGCAAATATATTTCCTTACTACCAAGCTGATACATTTTTTTAGGTACTCTCAGGAGGCAGAAAGAAAATGGGGACTTCAAGGTCTTTTCCATACTAATTGAGGGTGTGTTCAGAAGCTTCAGAAAGTGAAAAATCTGTTTAACGTATCGCAGAGCTATAGACGGTGTTAGCTGGGGGTCAATTCTGTGAAAGAAGAGTACCATTTTCATAACTGCATCCTCCAATATCACTATCAGGTATTGGCCCTGGAAAATTTACTGTTCATTGCAATGACGTTTAAGAGGTATTCTAAGAGTGAAGTTTAAGCAGATGGAGATCTGTCCAAACTTCCAAACCTATACTTGATGTTAGCAGGTGTTCAGTTATCAGAAATGTTACGTGTTTAAAGAAGGATCACTACACGTCCTTCTGTACTACCTCTGTAAATGTGAACAAACTTCAAGGGCTGCCATGTAGAGTAATAGGCTAGTTATAGCACTTGGGGCAGGTGTTCTGGCAGAACAGAGTTTCCAATCTTGTAGAAAAAAATAATAATCTTAATATTCTAGGACAACCTCCACATCAATTTATACCTCAATGGTAATAAAAATAAATATTACAATTCCTGACAAAACATCTTGATATACAGGATACCATTTTTATTTTGATACCAGAATTTCCATCTACTAATTTCTCTTAAGGAAGTAATCAGAGATTTTATCATTTCTTTTTGTGCTGATAAAATCATTTTGCCTTATTTATGCTGTGGAAACAAATGTTATTAAATAAATAGCAGACTCTGGCTATATCTGCCTTCTAGATAGCAATAATCTCTCTGGTAGAATAAATGGTTCTTTCAAAAAAAAACAAAATAAAAACAATACTTTAATGGACTTTGATGGGGCTTTCAATCAAGAAAAACAAGGACTCTTCTTCACAAATGGCATGTGGGTATTCCTCAACTGCCCTGTGTAACAAAATGTGAAGTGCTCAAAGTGGCAGGCATAGCCAGAGAGAAATAACACAGTTCGTGATAAAAAAAAAAAAAAGTGGAAGGGCAGTGGGCTAGAAAATGGGGAAAGGGGGTGGGGAGAGAGAGAGAGAATATTTAATCCTATGGTGGGATGACAGGGAGCCTGGAAAAAACTGTTGACAAGTGGGTCAGTACCTTCTGTGGGATTTCCTGAGAACTTTTATTGTGGCAGTATATGATGCTCAATTTTAAATAATTTGCTCTGCTATTATGTAATCCTCCCCATTTCCCTACTCCTTTAACAAAAACACCAAAATAGAACAATCTTGTACTGGTGATGCTCTGAAGAATAGGACTACTTTCTTAAGATTTAGAGATATATGTGAAAGGGAAAATACCAAGTCACTGAAGGCAAGATATCAGCAATACTGAGAGACTAGAGGGGAAAAGAGGAGAAAACACATCAATTTAAGTCCCCAAGAATAAACCAAAATCTTGAGAAGGGCATTGCAATTCTCACAGTATTTGAGATAAGAACTTAGAGTATCCTTATTTTTTTGTTTGCTCACCTGTTTCCAATATTAATGTGGATTGTGTAGTCATCTTTATTTCTCTTATGCTATTAACAATTTGAAAAACCTAAATATGAAAATATTTGAAAACTGTAAAAGTGATTACAAGTCTATCATATAGTGTGGTAATAGGCATTCATGCATTTGTATCTAGCTAATAACATAACATAAGCTGGAAAAATCACCAGTGGGGAAAAAAGTTGCATATCACATCTTATCCAATAATAAGTTATGCAAAGAGCACCTTATTTTTTTCCTAAAAGACTATTAAAAATGTACAAAATTGTTAATATGAGATATCACTAGAGCAATTTTTAATGCCTTCCTGAATTTGCCTAATTTTTTTCTACAAAATAGATGTATCCCTGCTATAATCAAAAAATGTTATTTTAAAATTTGTGTTCATCAAGATATTCTCATCCCATGCCAAAGAAAGAACAAATTTGTTGGTAACGCTTGCTGTACATTTTTTTTTAAAATGTGTTACTTAAGCTGTCTGAGACCTTAGAAAAAACTGGAAAAAAAGAGTTGATTTCAGGTCAACAAAAAAAGTGTTTGGTCTACCAGATATGGTAGACCAAAAAAAAAGCAAGAATGGGGCCTGGGGACTATCAACAGCAAAGAATGAGATACTGGAATGTTGCAAAGTAATGGAAATCTGCAAAATCACTAAAAGTATTACAGCATTCGACCTTTGCAAAATCACTACTAGTATTATAGCATCCAACAATCTAAAAAGGCTGATTCATTTTCAAATTGTTTATAATTTACTCTTTTGGGAACTTCTTTTAAATAGGAAATGAACTTGGATTTAGGACTAACATATATACGCTACCATGTGTAAAATAGATAGCTAGTGGGAACCTGCTATAAAGCACAGGAAGCTCAGCTCAGTGCTCTGCAATGACCTAGATGAGTGGGATGGGGGAGGGGGGTGGGAGGAAGATCCAAGAGGGAAGGGATATATGTGTACATATAGCTGATTCACTTCACTGTACAGCAGAAACACAACATTGTAAAGCAATTATACTCCAATAAAAAAATAAAAATTGAAGTCAATGAAAAACTAGATTCATTTTACGGAATATCATTCTTAGAAACATTTTTTCTAAATCACATTGACTTCATAAATATGTATTTTTAATACTATATTCTTAATGCAACAGAACTAGTTATATTAAAATTATTGAGGCTCAAATTTGCAAAACTGTTTCTATTATCTACCCAAAAACCTACAGTGAGAAATAACATCATTTTGTATTCATTTTACACTAAAAGTGGAAAAGTATGTCATCTATCCAATTTTCAAGGTTCCTTGCTGTAGGGATAATGCTTTTGTTTTCCAATCACTGCTTCTCCAACTGGTGGATAGTAGAAACAGAAAACATGCAAACTCAAAATTGACATGCTTTGCAGAATCTGAGACAGAACGTTTCTCTGCCTATCAGTTCAGGCAGAACATATAATTATTTTCACATCTCACAGGAGTAGTCCTTTCAATGTTAGATTTCCTTAATGCTCTGAGTTGGCAATGACAGGGAGAAAAAGAAGAAGAAAAAAACACATTTGGGGACTGTCATTTGCAGTCAGTTCTTTGAAACTAATTTTGGAATGACTTTTAAATTCTGCAAAACATTTATCGGGCAATTCTCTTGATGGAGAAAAGTTATTCCTCAGTTAAATTTGCCAAGAAGTTTTCTGTCTCGTTTTTGACAGGCTATTTTCAGGAATGTCATCACAGTAGAGAAGGTAAAAGTGTGGCCCCTATCCTAGGGAAACCTTCATTAATACATTATCTTTCTCCAGCTCTACAACTGCGTTAGGTATTTAGGTATTGACTATGGCACAGGTACTTGCATGGGTAAAAATCTCAATATCATCACCTTTAGTACTCAATTTGCAAACTGGAAAATGACTGCAATTTAAATCCCATGAAAATGTTCTTCCTTGGCAACACAGTTCATGGTTAGATCCGGTAGGTAGTTCAATATAAAATGTCTTGTTAAGAGGAGTGAAAGCAGTTAATACCATGGTACGGAAACTATGCTAAGGTGTTAGGAAGTGTAATGAAACATTAAAAGGAGCTGTAGTGAAACTATAGCTTGATCACACATCAGTCTCTAATGCATTTCTAACACTTGCTGCAAATTTAAAACTTACAAAAAATTTTACTGAAGGTCACACAGAAGGGACATAGCAAGGTTATTTCCTTTGTGTCCTAAAAAGATATACATACTGAGTAAGGACTTGAAGTGTAAAAGACAATCTTACTGATGATTTAAGTTCTCAATATTCTATACCCTTAAGACTTTCCATAGATTTACAAAGATGTTAAACAAAGAATAAATCTGAATGATACAACTCTTGGCATAACTTTCTGAAGGTGTACCCTGAAGGCTTACTCTGAAGTAAACTCTGTCAGTTGTGAGAACTACTGAATGGTGATCTAAATAGAAATTATTCTGGAAACACTGCCAGAGGTTAAATGAGAAGCAATCACAGAGGATCTCAAATTTATCATTTGAAAAAATCTTTCTATATTGTTTTCACTGAAATTAGAGAGAACAAGCTTAACAGTTATTGATTTATTAACACTATGGCTAGAATCAAGTCCTAACACTTAAGCGCTAGACAGAGTCCTTCCAAATCTGAAGCCAGTCTGCTATTCAGACTGATTTCCTACCAGCTTTCTTCTCTTCCTGCATAGCCTTTCACCATGTCATCCATTCAGAACCAACTATCACTTTACGCACTTCCATAATTCCATATATTTGTGTGTGTGTACGTTGTTGTCTCTATGCATACAATTCTTTCGAAGCTTAAAAATGGTGAACTGCTGTTTATTCTTTCAAACCCAGCTCTGAGAAATCTCCCCTGACAGCACAAGATAGCCATCCCTTCCCTGTTTGTACTATAGCAATTTGCAGTATTCTATTAGGATGGGAGCCATTCTAAATGTCTTTTATACAAGAACTGACATTTTCCTATCAGAGGTACATCTAAGATGATAAATTCTTTCTATTAAGGTAGTCACCCACTTCACCTGCACTTCTAAGTCACTGACACGGCTCTGTCCCATTATCTGCTATATCCTGTGTTCCATTATCCTCTATGACACGATAAAGGAAAAGGGAAGTTAAGATAAATTCCATTACATATTTCTGCCAATTTTTTGTGCAGACCCCCCCCCACCCCCCACCCCTTGCTACCACCACCAGCACTCTCAACTAGCAAAGAGGAAGTTCAGGGGCAAGGTAGATCATGTGACACAGCTGGAGATGAACTTAACATATTGGTTACATTATAAAACCTAAATATTGGGAATGAGGCACCAAATTTGGCAGCTTTGGTGCAGCTGCTAGACTTCTGGCAAGAAAATGAAATACAACAGGACTCTCTTTAAGAAGCCAGGCATAAAGTTAAAACGCAGACTAGAAGGTGACATGACCAATAACCATCATAGCTACCCAGAATTCAGGGATAGGAGTAAGCACTAAATAGCAGGCCACAGAAAATAGCTGTAACTCAGTGATAGCATTTTGGAGAGAAATCAACCCTGAGACTGTAAGACTTCTCACAAACTCTGTGGTCACATATTGTGTTACAATGTAATTATTTCTCAATTAACCTTCCATAAACAATTCCAAATTTTTGAGATTATAAATATAATCTAATTATTTTAATTTTGCATCACCAACACATTAAACAATAACTGATAAAAAGATTTTAATGAAAACTTGGAATAATTAAAAGAGGAACACAGCAGGTTTTTAAAAACAGATATTCGGCAATTATTTAATGAGGAATTCATGATAATCCAGACTGCTCTTCTTCATAGGTGAAGAGGAAATTCAAATAAAAATTAAATTCCTAACCCCAATTTTAGGTCAATTATTGTGGAGTGGTGTTGAAAGAGGAAATGTTAAAACGTAACTTTTGCAGTAGCAGAGCTTGTGAAATTAATATAGAAACCCAGTCAAAAGTCCATCATGTAGGCATTAATTGGTTTAACAAATATTTATTGAGAAACTACATTTTATTTAGAAAAATTAGGCATTTAGAAAATAAAGTATTTTATATTCTTCAAGTGAGCATTATTTTTGTTATGTTACTTCTGTATTTCTTACAGAAAATGATAAAATCTTGTTAAATTAAAAACTTCAATGGTAAGTTATATTTCATAGTCTTATTTCATAAATGTTTATAAATATATGACATTGTTTTACCTTATTTTTAAAATCTGCTTATAAAATATATAGCACATAATCCACAATTTTATTCTACATATATTCTAAATATACACTGACACTTCCTATTTTCCTTCTTAGCCATTTTCGCTTTTTTAAATTACCTCCCCTTTTTTTTTTCTCACATACTTTTGGTGGGATTCAAATTAGTACAGTCTTCCAGAGGGCAGTTTCTGAAGCCTTGTATGTATGCCTTGACCCAATTATACTGCCTTTGGGAATTTATCCCAAGCATTTTACTTAGGATAAAGTCAAGGATGTGCAGGAATATTCAGTTCCACCAGTGAACACACACTCCATCCTCTCAGAACTGCTGGTAGGGATCACAGAGTTGCAGTGGGGCTGGTGCTTGCTTGGGATGCAGTAGCACAACAGCTGAATTGTTGAAGATAGTTGCAGCTGCAGGGCCTGTTCTCTGTGTGGTCCCAGTCACCCATTAACAAGGCTTTCCTCTTGTATCTGACCCAGCCGAAGGAAAGAAATTTGGTTTCCAGCTCTGCAGAGTGCTAGAAAAGCGGTAGTGTATCTATCCACATTCACACTGAATCTGTTTTTTGTTTTTTGAAACAAGAATTCATGTTTAGCCCAGCAGGTTAGCCAAATTCTTTAAGGATCCAGCTTAAAGCATAGACTTAGTAGAATGCACAATTTCTGTATGGAAGCGAGGGGTTCTGCCTGCACTCTCTTGGATTCCCATGCTAAACATGCCAAAGTCTCGCTGTTTGGCTTATCTCTGGAGGTAATGAGTGAGCAACTTCAATCTTTGAGTTATTATAGAAAGTATTTTATTCAGAGAGGACATTCTCACAATAAATCACCTCTCTTTTCAGCACCTCAAAGGAGTGATATGACAGTGTGCAAAGAAACAAAGTAATTTTCCTGATTTCAGACTCCAAAGTAAAATGTCACAGGGCTCTTTTATTTAGTCAAAAGATATGGGGTTTTAAGAGGGAAAGATTTTGCTTTTCTTCCCAACTCGCAAAGCTAATAAAGGTTTTCTTAGGTTTAGAGAATGAAGGAGAACTATCAGGGAATTGCTGAGAATGTAGGTGTCAGTGAAATGGCCCAAAGCTCCTGTGCTTTGCATTCTTTCCCCAGCTCCATGGAGAGACAGTGTCTAGGCAGAGAGATTTCATGACTCAGAGCAGTAAAGAAAGAAAATTAATTCTTTCACTTCCCTCCAACATCACACAGAAGTGTCAGTGGAGATGCCAAACCCAAAGTGGTTTGGGTTGATCAGTGCTTAAGACCAGGACAGGTGATGGAAGGTTCAACATAAGCGGACATGGATATGAGCCAACCAGAGACTGGTGCAACCCACACACGCCTCTGTGCCATGTAAGCCCTCGAGCATTTAGATTTCACTCCAAGGCGAAGGGGGTTGGGCTAAACTAAGTCTCAGCTACTCCAGCAGAAAAGGGTTTTAAGTTTATGATAAGTCCTCTTCTACCTTCTCCAACAGGTACTATGACTACGTAATTAAAACTGTCCCTTTTCTGTCTGACTTCCTTTGCTCACAATCAAAAGTGCGTGAGCAATCACTTTTCTTCCATCCTTTTCTTCAATATCTTTAATAGCTGAAAAAAGATCAGTTACTTTTGGTGGTTCAATGAATAACACTAAAATTGGTCCTGCCTACACAGATTCTAAACACGCCTGATGTCTGCTCTTCAAGACTGCACAATCTTGTTTGAGTATATTATTGATGTCATTTAGATTCATTACTTTTGCTGTCATCTTTTCTCCAAACTTCCAGAGGATATTCAAAACGCCTGATTTCTCTTTTGATTTCTTCTTTGATCCACTAGCTGTTTTTGCTAAGAGACTAGAACTTAAATGTTCTCAACAAGGGGAAAAAAAAAATGATAAATACATGACATGATGGATTTTTTAACAACAACAAAACCTGGCTAATGAGGTGCTACTATTCTTAACATTCTCAACAGTCTCTTCTAAACTACTTAAGAGTCAGTCAGAGCCAACAGTTTTTTTACTAGAGAAAAACAAGAGTCCCACTGTGACTAGGCCTCTAAGAAGTCTTTATCACTTCTTTCTCTGAAATTACTTTTGCATGCTCTTGTGGTTCTACTCTAGTCCAGGGGCTTTGAAAAATTTTGTCTATGACTTCCACAGTATATTAAGTAGATACTAAAACAAAAAGAAAAGAGGAAAGAAAGAAAATAATGAAACAATGTCTTTACTATGTAATAACTTTTAATAACGTATATTCTATTATTTTTTCTATCTTATTTTAAAATAACAGTCATTACTGGAAGGACCATAAATATTAATTTTCTCAGAAAAATGCTGGTATACATCTGTTGACAAACTGTTATTATTAGTAGCAGCTCATTTCTCTCTCAAAACTGTCTCTTGTTGTGTAATGAATTTCATGGACCTACTCAAGGTCCACTAAATTGGTTTCTCAACCCACTAATAGTTGTAACCCAAATATGTGAGTGTCTTTCTCCTGCACCTGAGCTCTGCTTCTCAGAAAATAACTCCAAATTCTCATAATTTACCATCCACCACTCTGTTACAGACTGAACAAAAGTTTCATTATTTTCTGAAAAAGTTAACTCATTTATTGGCGACATGCACAGGGCTGGGCTATCAGCAGGTTCTTGATACCATGTGATTCTTACAAACTTGGATTACAGTGTCATTAAATTATCAGGATGTACATAAACTCTGTTTATTAATTTTTAAAGAAATTCAATGCTTAAGTTATAATGTATTAAAAATCACCTACATCTTATAATTTATTTGCATTATCTTTGAAATTGCTTTGAAACTAATCTCTTGAATAAAACCATAAAATTTGCAATTTCACTCTTGAGGCAAATGCTCTAGGCTGGCTAAACAAACCCCCATTCACAACAGTCACAGGTCCTTCTCTTCATTTTTCTCTCATTATTGGGCCAACCTTGGGCCACAGTTTTGGTCTATAATATATAAGCAGAAGTCCTTACAAAAAAAAAAAAGTTGTTTTGTTTTTTTTTTTTACCAATTCGCCCTCTGCATTTTACAGAACGTTCTTCTTTCTGTCAGGAATAAGATAAAAGTGGCAAAGGCATGGCTTCCACTATGTAATTATAATACAGCAAATGTCAAGAGGAAGATCTACATACTAGGAAGAGTGACCAGAGGAAGAACCTTTGTTCCTTTGTAATACTGGATTGCTTACTGTGCAAAACAAAGACACTTCTCTATCTCTTTAAACCACTATAGTAGGATTTTATGCTACCCCAGAATATAAAATGCCTATAGATATTTTTATACCAGAAGTGGATGCTGCAAGCAACAGATCCTAAAATGTGACTTATCTGACAGAGGAGGGAAGGAACTGGATAGTGTGTACCCCATAATCCCAGCCTGAGAAATAAGTAAACCTGGTTTAGAGGTGATCAAATATTGGACAAAATGTTTGCTTGCTGTACCTTGTGAAACAGAACACTCATCTTCTGTGATGTTAGGGGAATCTGTGCTGTGACTTATTATTGCCAGAAAATCCTTACAAGAGAACAATGTATTCAAACTAGAGCTAGCCATCTCATTTATACACACACGTACCTTCCCTCATTTAAAAAAAAAAAGAATTTGTAAATATTTTAAGATAAGAATAATTGCAGTCCACTGATATTCTTCAAATCAACAGACTTTGATATCAGAGTTAATTGACATCAATTACTGAGGTAGTTCTTAATAAGGATACACAGTGCAAATGATGAGAACTTTGAAGAATCACCCAAACACGATTGCCAAATGTACAAATCTTTTTGGTCATGTCCTCTGTACTTCTGTTTGAGATTTTACTCCATGAATCACAGAACAAAAGGTTCCAAAGGGAGTGGTGGGGGCGGGGTGGGGGGGGAGGAATGCTGTTTCAGCAAATATTTCCTAGAGATACTCCTTACAAGGAGCTTTGAGGACACATTCACCTTAAGGAAACACCACCTATTCCCCCTGTATCTGTAAAGAAACTTTAACAGGAGGAAACCCAGTTCCTAAAACAGAGAAGGAAGTTTAACTGACTTCCAAAGGAACTCTGAGATTCATGCCCTGGCCTTAAGAGGTGGTTTTCTCAGTTACCTTTAACACAGAGCACTGTTCTGGAGGAAGTGTCCACAGTTTCTAACACTAGATCATGCAATATCCGCCCCTGAGGTGAAGTGATACATATCTATATCTGTATCTATGTATGCATATACACACACATACATACACATATTTTTCATATATATTTTTTCATATATATATTCTGTTGCTGTTGTTTGGTTGGTTGTCCATTTAAGCAATACTCTGGAAATGTAAGAAGGACTTGAGAAAGGAGCTGCCCTGCTCACACAGGTAGAGAGGTTCCATTAACAATGCAGACTCTTCCAATTACCTATAGCAAAAATCTAGAAAAACAGGGACCAAGAGGCAGAAGCAGGAGAGGCAGGATACACAGGAAATTTATAGGAGATGGGTAGAAGCACAAAGTAATGTTCACTTCCACTTTTAGTCTTCTAAAAAGAAGCAATGTACACCACAGCTTGTGCTCTGTATCCCAAAATAAAACTCAGAAGAGTTTAAATTGACTTTCCTAGAATAGGGAGCCATAGGCATGGTGTAAGCCATTCCAAGGATACAGAGGGCATGATCTAGTTTGCTATTTAATAAGCTAACTGAAGTACTAATTATGAGAAAATGTATTAAATCAGAAATAAACTCTACTGATCAATGAATTTATGTGTGTGTGTGTGTGTGTGTGTGTGTGTATTATCTTTAGAGGAAGTGTCATGTGTAAAAATTGGGGAGATATTTATAATTTAACTGAACGATTAGAATTAGATGAACAGGACTTTGTCTATAAACATGGCTCATCAACTGGTTCTTTAAATACACTAGAATGCTAACAAGGGGAAGGTTGTACAGTTTTGACAATCTGGCTATATAAGAATTAAGGAAGAATAGAGATGGCACTTTAGAGGTGCTTGTGCAGAGCACAATGAAAAGTGTTTGATTTGAGGATAAAATGAAATTCACTGTATATGAGATTTGCAAACAAAGCAAGTAAATCTCCCACTTGTTGAATTATGTATTTCTGCCTGCACCAAGTGAAGCAAACTTTGGAATCAAAGGTGCCATTTTACTGAATTCTTTGAACTGACTTGGGTTACTAGTGATTTTTGAAGCAACTCATTTTTCTCCAAGTTCTCTGGCACAATTAGCCTGGTTAGAGTTTACTCTAAGTGCAGAATTGCAAGACAACATCCAATCCTGCTACTGGGCAGGAAATATGGGCTTTGTTATGCCAGAAAAGTTTTAGAAAGGAAAACCAAAACAAACAAATTCACTCTTGAAAGATTCCAACATACTAGACATGGCAAAAGTCAAATGGCTAGAAAAGGTAATTAGGTCCCTAACAATATTAACTCAAGGGAAAAGGGAGTTTAATTACTGAACAACATGTATATTACTAACAATGGGGAATGCATCTGATTCTGGCTTGGTGGTCCCATGTAGATCTCAAAACATTGATACCTAAACACTGTGGCACTGTAAACTGCTTTGAGGAACAATGGCAAATGTGACAGGTCATAAAAGTGATATATTCTTTGAACCTAAGCATGGGTTTCCTTTGAGCCTCTACATAGAGTTGCATCTGAGACAATCCAGAGTGAAGAACTGTCCACTGACTTCCTAGGGCTAAGCTTAAGTAATGAATCCATGTGGCTTCCAGAAACAGCTACAGCACAAACTGAATATACTCCAATTTACTCCACAACTGTCTTCAAAAGTAAACCAAACCGTGAATCCTTTGGTTCAAGGGAGCTATGATTTCTTAGCCATTTTGTAGGGAGCTAATAGTCTTAAGTATGAGCTACCAAACTTCACGCTTATATGACAGGACATGTAATGCATCACTAAATTTTTAATCATATTTTGTGAAACAGTACATACCACTTTCCTGGAAAAAAACAAAATCAAAAGCTGGGATTTGGGTGTTTAGGGGCAAGAATCTACACAGAAAAAGAGGGAAAGTCAGAAAGGAAGGGCATGGCCGAAGAATACATTGGAGGGCTGAAACCTTTATAGGAAAAGTGACCAAATTTAATTCTATGGGAAGGAACCATTAGGAAACTATTAAAAACAGTATATCTAATTTTCAGATTTAAGTCTTATGTAGCAATATCATATCCTTCTAATTGAAATCTTTAAAGCTAGCCTTGATTTGAATCATATTTTAAGGAGGGAAGGGATCAAAGTGGTATCCAACAGGCTGTCATGATGCAGAAAAGAGAAAGAATATATCTGAGGTAAAAAGGAAGATGGACATTTAGAATCTTATCATCAACCTTGAGACAAAAATCCTTAAAGGGAACACTGCTTTGCATCCGCTGCCCAGAGTATCCCTTAGAGATATTGACAGGACTGCTATGCTTTCCACCATATGGGAGTGAGGCCAATTTTCTAAATCTTAAATTACTAGATGGCCTTAAGTAACTGGAGAGTTTGGGATTATTAGGAAGAAAGACTTATAAGTTACATTTGTATTACCCGCCTTAGAAGTATTTTCTTTTAAGAATTTTTGAAATGGTAAGAAGAAAAACATATTTCACGAGTAGGTGAAAATTATAGAAAATAAGTTTATCTGCTAATCCCTAAGACTCTAAGCAGATGTCCTAAAAAGGGCACAGAGAGGTGAACTGTAAATAAAAGTAGTTTCAGGTCAATCAAATTAAACATTCACATTAAAGAGAATTTAAATGACTAATTTGTAGGTTACCGTTCTTTTGAACAGACACTGCTAATTTGTCTTTTCAATATACCCTGAATATAAAGATGAATATGGAAAGTTTCCCATTCTTGAAAAATTTGTTGTACAGAATAAGAAACAGATACATATGCAAATGATTACAATAAAAAGCTCTAGTGTTTCAGTAATGATGGACATGTAGGATTTGGAAACACCTAGGGAAGAGCAACTAATGCTTAACTGAGATATCAATAAACCACTCATATAAGAGCAGGGTCTTGAAAGTGAAGTGGAAATTTCCTAAGAAAGTAGACCGGAAGGAATTCAGAGGGAACAATGTGTGCCAAGAGCTGAGAAACTTGTAGGACCATGACACTTCCAGGGAGTAGAAAATAATTTAGTATCAGGAGGGAGCAGTGGTGAAAGATGATGTTGGAAATACAGGTTGAAACCTTAGGTCTTTGAGGATCAGGCTAGGAAGTGGGCTATACTCTTGGACCACGGAAGTTTTAAGTGGTAAGATGGGCGTGATGCATTACAAACGTATATTCCAGCCAAAAGTGTGCCTAAACACTGTACTGATCAGGTAAGACAAAGGAATAAACAGCCCTCAAGAATTCAGTGGATTAAAGCCCCATGATTTTATTTCTTGCTCATCTAACATGCTCTAGTGGGAGTTTAGGACAGTAGGGCAGCTCTCCTCCAAACTATCATGTAGAGGCTTAGCCTCTTTCTGTCTTGGGACTCTACCATCTTCTGAGGTCCTGTTCTCTTCTGCATCCAGCTAGTACAAGCAGAAAAGAGAGTATGAAGGAGACACAATTACCCTCCCAAAATGTCCAACCAGGAATTGGCACAGATTACTTCCAATGATTTGAATATAGTCATGATGTCACACCATTACAAAATAGACTAGAGAACCTATTCTTTATGCGTGCCCAAAGTAAAAAGTTATGAGGTGCAGCTCAAATCCAAATGTCTTACAAATACTTTAAAAAGATCTATAGCTTCCTACTAAAGATACTGCATGATTAATGTGCTAACTACTGAGAACACTACAACATGGAATATTGAAGATACATATGTGAATTTGGTAGCAATAAACAGGAAAAAGCTTGACAACTCTACCCTTGCTGTACTTGGAAAAAAGAGCATTTTCAGTCAAGTATTTGATTAAAATGTAGTATATAGATCATTTAAAACATTTCCCCAAAGGGTGCTTTCATCTACTTACCTCTGAAGAGGCTCTTGTGGCCCAGCACTAACTTAAAACAAGCAGGGCACACTTACAGACTAGGGATGACTCAAGACAAAGATAAGACAGCATATGATTCCACAAGCAGTGAACAAAATGGGCATATACTGTTTGTGAAAATCAGTGTTTTTTACTTGAACTTGAACACCTGGGCTAAAAAGGGAACCATCTGATATTCTAGAGAGAGTATGTGAAACGATGAGAATAGTTAAAAAAGGATAAGGAAGAGTAATCTTTTGAAAGAATTTCAAAATAATGTGTATGCGGAGGATACAAAATTCTCCTGACCTGAATAGACACAGGGAAGAAAGGAATTTTCCTATGGACTCTTCGAGCCATGGAAAATATTTATGAAACAACTTAGATACACTGGATATGTGGGACACACTTCAAGCTAGTGACCTAAACAAAACCAGCTTCCTTCCCCTTCTCCTCTTAATTCACCACAGTCATGATGTTACTAGCTACCCATGGCTAGCATCTGGAGCAACCTTCCCTGGGGCACTATAAGTTTGGGGGAATATACATAGATCCCACATTTAATTAATATTAATAGTATATTCATTAATGCTGTTTAATATTAAAATAGAGATTTTTAAAAACACAACTCTACTGTGGAGCAAAAAATGCCACTGTTTTAAGTCTCCCACTTTTTTCCTCACTTATTTACCACAGTAACTTGCAACTTGGCTCACTTTACTACAATTCATTCTATATATTGTTTCCAAAGTAAATATCCTAAAGTGTAATGCTGATCATTTCACTACCTGGCATAAAACTTTTCAGTGGTTCTGTATTTCCTACAGGCTATACTCCCTTGCATGTCACGCATTCTCCTTTATCATCCAAATCCTGCCTACCTTTTCATTTTTACTCTTACGACTTTCCCACTGTCATATTATGCCCAAATTATGGCTCAAATAGGCCACATTTTTTCCACTTCCATATGATTATACAGTCCTTTGAATGTTCTAATTTTTATCTACATTAATACCTACTCAATATTTATCTCAAATACTCCATTTCCTTTCACTGTTCTTCATTGTCTACGTAAGCTACCCATTCTTGATACTCCCAGACTGTCAAGGCATATCTCTTTTGTTGATCTCTTTAGATGCTGTTATAAGCACTCATTTATCTATCAATCTCCCACATTAACTTTTATGATCTTTGGAAGTACGGCCTGCATCTGTTTTCTTCCTGCTTTTTTATAATCTCTGTGTCTGGTACTGTAATTGATACCCAGTACATACTTGATAAGTGGTTGCTGAATGATTTATGTGCAGTGTTGTGGACACAGAGATCATGAAAGTAATTGCTGCTCAGCTGTAAACAAAGACCTTCCGACTAACCCCCTTCAGAGGTTCCCTTCACCACAATGAGCCATCACACCCAGGAGAGTATGCTTCTGAGTGTGGCCCTTATCCAATGACTCATGAAGCTGCCGGTATAAAGGCCTAGCCATTAGGCCTAATGTGGGATACCTGGTGGACCATGTATATGTTCCTCCATGATGATGGCTGAAGCTTGTTGGGCCTACAGTGCTTCAGGACTTTTCAGTCTACTTAATACTTCCGTGGTTGATGCTTTAGAAAAGGGTTAAAAGGCCCAACGGAAGACACCCCACAGAATTATGTCCATGAGATGGCCTATGATGCACCATTTACTGAAACCTTAAGGAATACGCTGGTGAGGGGGCACTGGCATAATACGAAAGTCAATGGTGGCCGTCCTCTTTTAGTGGGAAAAGTCACTACAGAATTCGACTACCTGATCAAAATGGGCACAACAGGATCCCAAAATAATAAAGGCAAGGTACAATGCTTAACTGCCAGAAGTCAAGTAGACTAAAATTTCATGAGTAACAGGTTCAAATTGCAGACAAGGAGTAATGACCCACAGAAAATTATGGAAATGGTTACAAGAACTTAGTGTCCCTAGGGAAAATATAAATGGGCAACCAATAAGGACACCACTCAGCTTGTACCTTAAGAAAAAAAAAATTAAGGCTCGATTACCAAGCAGCTGAGCGGAGTTAAACCTCCCCCCCCCACCGCCCCCGGAAAAAGGTCACAAACTCCTGCCAGTTTTCAGACACAGAACCCACTGCCTGAAGATTCAGCTGGGCCCACTGGAGGAAGGACCCTGCAACACTACAGAAAGTACTTTGATAAAAATTCTATAAGTGCTTCCCCAAAGATTCCTACAATTATCTACTTAGAAAAATGTACATCAGTGAATGGGAAATATCCAGTCACACTGAAGAATGTTACATAAAAGGTTGACATTGATACCCATTAATGTAATGCATCATTATGCCCCTCTCCTTACTCCTCCCTGCCCTGATATGAGAGTGGGAGCATGTGACAGACAGGTAAAAAATGAAGTCCCAGTTAAGATCCAGATTATTTTGGTTCCAGTGAGTCCAAAGACCTACTTAATTTTAATTGTTCTGTTCCCCAACTATATAATTGGGATTGGCATACATAACAGTTTGCGCAAGCCAAACACTGGGCCTAGGCCTACAGGTTAACAGCTATTAGGCAGAAGGCCAGATAGCGACCATTAAAACTACCCCCTAACCTAAGCAAGATAATAATTCAAAAACAATATCACATCCCAAGGGGATGGAAAAAAAATAACTCCATTCTTAAAGATCTAAAATACCTAAAAGTAGTGGTTTCCATTTAGTTCAACAGCCAAACTGGGCCACAGAAGCAAAAAGTGGCTAGTTCACTGGAAATCTTGGTAAAACACATGCACTTCGACAGATGGAGACAGAACCTACAAATATTCAGTGGTCTTCCACTTCAGTAAAATTTTTAGGAACTTAGTGATCACTGGCATGCCAGAACATATGTTCCAAATGAAAAGACAAATAATTCCAGCATGTATCTTCAACCACGATGAAAGAAATATATTACCTGGTAGGCTTCTTTAGGTTCTAGAGAAATACACTCCACATCCGGGAATACTGTCCAGGGCCGTATACTGTGTGACACAATGCTACAAGCTTTGAGTGTGGCCCAAAATAGGAAAGGGCTCTACAGCAGATCCAAGCTGTAGTGTGAGCTGTCATACATTCTGACAGACCTTATGGCATTAGAGCTGGTAGTGAGGGTGGAGAAAAATATCTCATGGAACTTATGGGAAATGCTAGTGGAAGAACCATAATAAAGGTCTCTGGGGCTCTGGAGCAAGGCCATTCCATCTACAACATACAGGCCTTTTGAGAAAAAGATTCTGGCATGCTTCTGGTGGAGGAGTGCCTGATGAAGGGATAGCAAGGGACCATGAGACTGAACTATCCCCATGAGCTGGATCCTGTCAGATGGGCCAAGTCTAAAGATATTCAGGTACATGAACAAACAATCCATCATATTAAAGTTGTACCTCTGTGATCAATTATTATTAGAGCTAGAGTTCATAAATAAGCTGCATGAACAAACAGCTCAGATCTGCACATCACCCACCACTGTTGCACCAGTCTCTCAGGCCACACCTCTGGTATATAAGGAATCCTGTTTGAAGAGCGATGAAGTAAAAAGTGACACTTTCTTTATGGATGTGCCAAGTATAAGCAACATCTTCAGTGATGCTTTCTTCAGGAGTAGACTGGAAAATTAATGATGAATGAAATTTTTCCCAATGGACAGCTTCATGCTGTCCATACGACCACCCATTTTGTTGTAAAGAAAGAAAAGTGGCCTAAGATTAGAATTTATAAGGTCTCATGGGCTGTGGCAAATGGCCTGACTGGTCAGGACCCTGGGAAAAGAAAGTATGGAACGGGTCCATGGTATGAATCTATGGCAGACATAAGGGAGTGGGGACAAAGTGTGAAGACCTTTGTAAGGATGCACATCTTAAAGCATGTACCACAGAAGAGACACTAATTAACAAGCAGACAGAACACTTAGCTAGTTGATGTCAGGCAGCCTAAGTCATCAGCCACACTACTGTTGGCATGCTGCATGCAAAAGAGAGTGGTCACACTGGGAGAGATGGAGACTACTCATGGGACCAACAATATGAGTTCCTATTCACTGAGGGTCATTTATATATATCTGATACTGA